>JZKD02S1836013.1:192064-219449 GCA_000966675.3 Picea glauca
GTTGGTAATCACTTCATTTATGTAGTGTTGTATGTTGATGACATGTTGTTGGTAGGAAATAACATGGATGTTATCAAGGAGGTGAAATTGTAGCTATCCTCCAAATTTGACATGAGGGATCTCAGTGCTGCTAACTTCATTCTGGGAATGGAGATTAAAAGAGATTGTGCAAACAAGAAAATATGGTTGAATCGGAGAAAATATGTTGAGACAATATTGCAGAGGTTTAATATGCATGGAAGTAAATTGGTCAAGGTTCCTATTCCTATAGGTGTAAAGTTATCTGCAGATCAGTGTCCCAAGACACAAGAAGAAGAAGAGGACATGTCCCATGTTCTGTATGCCAGTGCAGTTGGTAGTTTGATGTATGCAATGGTCTGTAATAGACCGAACATTGCACATGCAGTGGGAGTTTTGAGAAAGTATATGTCAAAACCAGGGAAGTAGCATTGGACAACAGTAAAGAGGGTCTTCAGGTATATTCGTGGCACTACCAGCTATGGATTGTGCTACCAAGGAAGACTAGGAATGGACAAAGTGGTGGACATACATGGATTTGTGTATGCAGACCGGGCTGGAGATCTGAATCGCATAAGATCTACAAGTGGGTATGTGTTTAACCTATTTGGAGGAGAAATCAGTTAGATGAGAAAAAGACAGGTTTTAGTGGCACTCTCAACTACAGAAGATGAATACATGGCAGCCACTCATGCAAGCAAGGAAGCAGTATGGTTACAAATATTGTGTTCAGGTATTGGGTTGGTACAATAAGCAGGGAGATTATATTGTGACAATTAGAGTGCAATATTTCTGGAAAATAACCCAGCTTATCATTCGAAGACAAAGCATGTTGATGTTCAGTATCACTTTGTGAGAGACATGGTTGAGGAAAAGAAGGTGTTGCTAGAAAGGTTGACACTTTGAAGAATGTTGCAGATTCATTGACAAAGTCTGTGAGCACAGAAAAGTTCTCCTGGTGTAGAGTAACAATGGGCATTGTTCCCTATATTGTTGACTATATAATCTCGTGGACCCCTGGATGCAAAGAAAACAACAAGTGGGAGAATGTTGGGTATGTATTATATTGTTTTCATGTGTGTGTGTGGGCACGTCAGATTCGACAACTGTGTTTGACGATCCCTCTATTAGTGCTCTATGTGTCATGTGCGTCGAGAACTTTCTTAGGGGGGGTAGGTATGCTTCCCCCCTGGTTACACGTAGCGTTCGGGGCAGTGCCCTGAAATTTTTTTTTGGGCGGTTTTTGCTATGTTTAGCGGATTTTGCTATTTTTAGCAGTTTTCTAAATTAATCCTGGATTAAGGGATTAGGGTCTTGGTATCTACGAAATACCTAAAAACATTGTATATATTGTATGGTGAATGGTGAAATTTGATATAATGAATATAAGAAATGTTTTCTCGGTTGAGAGTTTCCGCTTAAAATCTCTATGTACTATGTGTATGAGCCATTGATTAAATTATTCTTTTTCTAAGAATCCATATGCATTTCTTTACTTCACAGATTTAAAACTTACACATTGGAAAGCAACAAAAAGGATACTTCGGTGTATCCAGGGTATAGTTCAATTTGGGATACATTACAGTTCAGGGGGACTCCTTTGTTGGCTGGTTTTGCTGATTCTAATTGGGCTAGTCACCTTGATGATCAGAAGCCTACTATGAGTTATGTTTTAAGTATTGGTTCCAGACATGTCACTTGGACTTGTTAGAATCAAATAACTCTTTCTCTTTCTTCAACAAAAGAAAAGTATCAAGTAACAATTAATGCAAGTGAACAAGCCTTGTGGATATTATAGTTCCTTTTAAAGTTTGGATTCCCACAACAACATTCAACCACATTCTGGTGTGATGATCAGAGTGCCATCAAGCTTGCAAAATTTCTAGTTCAACATCATCCTAGAAAATATATTGAGCTACACTTGCACTTCATCATAAATCTTATCAAGATCACATTCTCAATGTGCTATTTTTCCCTACAAATGATCAAGTCACTGATATTTTCACAAAGTCTCTTACAAAAGCGAAGTTTTCGAAACATTGAACTATGTTAGGAGTTCAATAAGTTGTCACTAAAGGGGGATAGGCTCTAATGCCTCCTTCCTTCTCCTATTGTGTCACCTTTGTAAATTCTTCAATCTTATCATAAGTTGTTCTTAAGGGAGAAAAGTTATGATATTCAAACACTTAGAAGTTAGTTGAGATCAACTTGGTCTAATGTGTCTTTAGGTAAAGTGTGTTTCCTTATTATGCACTAGTATGCATTTGTATTTATATAATCCAATGGTCACGATATGTTCTAGACATAAATTGATTCGATGGTTCATCTTCCCCTTGATACTACTAGCTATATTGATTTGTGGCTTAAAAATGAGTTGGTCCATGATCTCTATTTAAAGAGCATGGAGGGTCATTTGTTGATGATCAATTGTTAGAAGCTTATATATAAATATGTGTGTGTGTGTATTTCCTTTTGCGTTAATATATGGCCTCAAGTGGCCATGCTAGCTAGGGTTGTGGACTATTTCCCTCTTTGAGGGTTTTAACCATGTAATGCAATAGTGTATTGATCTTTGATCCATTTGTGTAAGCAATTGATTAAGTTGTTTGACCTGTGTGACAATACATTATTTATAAAATAGACAAGGTACAAGAAGTAAAGGGGGGAAAGGTACTAGAAGTTCAAACCATAGAGGAAGAGTGAAATAAACAATAAAGAAGACAGGAAACCCAACATCCTAATAAGGCTAGAAAGGTTACATTTGGAACTTTATCTACAGAAAAATGAGGATGATGTTGGCATTGGTGGTAGTATTGTTTCAACCCATGTTCAAAAGAAGAAGAAAAAAGAGAAATGTAAAATAAGCATTTATGAGGATGTTTCCATTCCTAATAATAATGAACATATTATTCATTTAGATAAAACTCATTTAAATCATAAAAGGAGGATATTCAATGTTTTTTATCTTGATGAATAAGCCATGAATAGCACTAATATAAAAATGAAAATTATGGGGATAGTAAGGAAATCATAATTTGAGGTGTTGATCCAGAATCGGATTCAGGAGCTTGATGGGGCTCAGAAAGGCCTAAAAATCAAAGTTGTCAGAATGTCTTCAAAACATACTTGTGTGTAGGCCTCGTTGATACAAACCCAACACAACTTGAATGGGATCAAATGGACGTCGTATGCTCAAGTTATGGTGATCTGTTTGTTTTTCCAAATAGGCAAAAAAAATGTTGATTGTACAATGCCACGTGGCAGATGTCTGTACATCCCGTACGATCGTACAGCTGACATGGAAGACACAATTGGAAGGATGACTGGGCATATGGATGCTGACATGGATAAGACAAGTGGAACAATGGAGAATTGACATGTGTCACCATTGCAAGGGTGAAACGTGGCACGTCTGTATGGTGAGACATGGCAGGGTACGACACTGACATGGAAAACAAGTGGTAGAGCTGGTCCAATCGGTGATTGAAATGTGGCATTAGAAATTGATGAATGAGGGGGTGCCACATGGCCCAGACATGGGCTTCCACATGGAACCCATGGATTGGTTCAATCATTCTTGCAAAACTTTTATGACTCTAGTGGTGTCGACCCTATGACCTATTGTACTGGATAAAGTTTTGGAAATCTCAGGCTAGCGAGGCCTCCCACGGGTGGTGCTTACAAGCTATAGCACAATATTTTTATTTAAAGTTAACAAAGAATCCGGGCAGAGGAGTTTAGGGTTGGGGTCTAGCCCCCAACCCCCACTATATAATTGTCACACATGACCCTCCGTTGATTGTTTTTGTGCGTGGATATAACCACGGTCCCAGCCCTCAAATATGGTGGAATCCCATGTGAGTTGGGACTCAGTTCTAGTTTCTAGCGCAAAGGGTTCATGATTCAGTCCTATCAATTGTTGTCATGCGACCAAAGATTGTGGGGTAAGGGCCAGCACGCAACCCCTAGGGAATTGGCGCTTGGCCATATAAGCCATATGACCTTGATTTAGGATCGCGCGCCAAGGTCAGAGGGGCTTAGCCCAATTTTAGTTATAAAGTGGGTTTGCACTATATTATATGGATTTTATATTGATTTTAGGCCTGCTGTTGGAGATTTTGGCCAATATTGGGGGATATTGGGCCCTTTTTTAGGCCAGATCTTGGGGGGAAGTTGGGATATGCTTACCAAATTAAGATCTATATAATCAACCAAGCCTTCTTGAGGCCATGGGAGGAGATTCAGATCAGGTTTATTTTGAATATTTTCCAAGCCAAAGCCATTTTTATGCAAGGAAGTTGTTGAGGAGCTCACCTTTATGAGCCATTTATGGAAGCTCCGGTCATCCAATTTGAGTGTCATTTCTTCTATTAAGTTCTTTAGATATAGTAAAACAAGACCATATCAGTTGTGTAACCTTTTGGCACTACTTTGATGTACTTATTGAGCCTTAAACAAAAATAAGAAAGCCTCACCCATTGAGAGAAGGGCCCGGAGACGTAGGCGAGATTGCCAAACTTCGTTATCACATTGGTGTTATGGTTTGTTGCTTTTTAATGCTTTATTTCAGTTCTACATATGTTTATATGGTTTTTATGCTTCTTCTATAATTATTCCTCTTTCTTTAAGCTTCCTAATTGGTTAATCAACACATGCTTAATAACTCAACCATAGTCGTGTAAAAGATCTTTTCGGATCAAGTGGTATCAGAGCTAGTTGACGTTTGGATTTGAGTTTTACATGTTAACCAGGGAAAAGCTACATCATGGTGAAGGTGAGATTGTTGAAGAGAATCCATTGATTGGATTAAGAAAGAGAAATTTTCAAAGCGAGAAGATGGCATCGTAAGAGGGATTTTCTCTTGATGAGAAAGAGTTTCGAAAAACTTTCTTCGCCATGTCAGAGATGATGAAGGTTTTGTACAAGGATTACTTGGAATGGAAAATACCAGTTCTTGGTGAATTTTCAAAGGGAAAAAGTGAAGAAGGAGAGGATCCTCCTCATATTCCTTCTTCACCTCCATCTTCACCTCCTTCTTCTTCAAGTTCAAGTTCTAAATCCAATGCAAAGAAACATGTTCATAGACATAAGAATGAAATTCCATTATTAAAAATTGATGTTAAATTTGAATTACCCATGTATGATGGTGAAGTTAATGCATAGAAACTTGACAATTGGGGCCTTCAGATGGAGTTTTACTGCAGTGTGCAACAGATCAAGGATGAGGCCACATAAATCAAGTTGGCATCATTGATACTTGCAGGCACAACACTCATCTAGTGGCAAAGCAAGTTGCAAAACGGAATGAAAAAAGTGGGTAATGTGTTTCCATCATGGAAAAGTTTCATTTATGCACTTAGGAAGCAACTCTTTCCTTTGGGTTATAAACATAAAGCATTAATTGAATGTCAAGCTTTAAAACTAAGAAAAGGAAAAACAGTGCAAGAGTATACAGATAGCTTTCGTAAAATGGAATTGATGTTAGATATTCCTTTACATACCCAAGAAACTCTTATGAAGTATATAGGAGGTTTACCTGCACATATTTGAAACACTATATTCATGTTTGGACCAACTAATCTTGATGAGGTTTATGTTCAAGCGACATACATTGAAGCAGGGAAAACAGTTGTTGGAGTATCATGGGAATCGTCTTCAAGGAAAGAGGACAAAATGAAGTGTCATGGCAAGAAGTCAAATGCAATGACAAGAAAGGAAGAGAGGCCCTCTTGCAAGCATTGAAAGAAAGAGGGGCATGATGAGGACCCTTTTTGGCAATTTCATCTTGAGAAGAGACCGAAGTGGTTCAAGGAAAAGAAAGGGAGGAAAAAATTTGCAGTGACAACATGACTGATAGACTTGGGATCGGATCAAATTCAGGTGATGAATCTAAGGTCTCATTGGTTGGTATGACAAGTAAAATTGGTGAAGGAATTGATTGTAGAAGTAACTTGTTTTATATCAGGGTCATCATGAGGCACACTAAGGTTGATACATCGATAGATAGTGGATCTCAATCTAAGTTAATTTCAGAGGAATTGGTTAATCAATTAGGATTAAAAACACAAATGCATCATAATCCATACACACTTAAATGGATAAGCAACAATCATCAAATGCAAATAACCAAGCAGTGCACATTAAAATGTTATATTTCATCTAACTATGTGGATGAGGTAACATGTGATGTAGTACCACTAAATGAATGTGGAATGGTCTTAGGCAGTCCATACTTATATGATCCTAAAGAAATCTTCTACAGGGCAACGAATCAATATCATTTAACCAAAGCAGGTCAAGAATATGTGGTTCATGCTCATCATGTAAAGGAAAATAAAACTCTTCAAACTATGTAACAATTAAAGAAGGAAGTTCAAGCAAGAAACAAACCTATAATTGTTTCAAATCAAGTGATAGATATTAAGCAAGAATAGGAGATGATTGTGGAATGGAAAATCAATCAAAGTTTGCTTCAAGATAAGCTATTATCATGCAAATATTACAAACATATCAACTTATTTGCAATCATGTTTTTTATGCTATCATTAGTAATGCTATCTACATGGATGATAGTGCCTTCAGTAAGATGTGGCAAGGTTCAAATGGCTAACAATATGTTGTCAATTGTCATGATTGTGTTACAATTGATCTTGATGAGACAAGTGCACAGGACAGAGTTATAAGATAGAGAACAAGTGAGGTGGCCTATCCCGAGCTTGATGACTGTTCAGTAACCTTTTGGGGACCAAAAGGTCCTCTAGTGGCGAGGTGTGATCCAGAATCGAATACAGGAACTTGATGGGGCTCAGAAAGGCCTAAAACTAAAATTTCTCATAATTTCTTCAAAATATACGTGTGTGGAGGCCTCGTCAATACGAACCCAATGCAACTTGAACGGGCTCAAACGGACGTCGTATGCTCAAGTTATGGTGATCTGTTCATTTTTAGAAATAAACAAAAAAAATGTTGACTGTACAGTCTGTATAGTGCCACGTGGCAGCTGACTGTACAGGTCGTACAGTCATACAACTGACATGGAAGGCACAGTTAGCAGGCTGACTGGGTGTACAGATACTGACGTGGATAGGACAAGTTGACCAACCGAGAAGTGACACATGTCACCACTGCAAGGGTGACACATGGCATGTCCATATGATGACACGTGGCAAGGTACGTCACTGACACAAAAAACAGGTGGCAGATCTGGTCCAATCGGTGATTGAGACGTGGCATCAGAAATTGACGAATGAGGGGGTTCCACGTGGCCCAGACATGGGTTGGGTACCCATGGATTGGTTCAAGTGTTCTTGCAAACATTTTATGACTCTAGTGGTATCGACCACGTGACCTATTGTACAAGCTAACCCTTTGGGTAGATCGGGATAGCCAGGCCGCCCACGGGTGGTGCTTACAAGCTATAGCGTAATATTTTTATTTAAAGTTAACAAAGAATCTGGGTGGAGGATTTTAGGGCTGGGGTCTATCCCCCAGCGTTGGCTATATGACTGTCACACATGAACCTCCGTTGATTGTTTTGCGCATGGATATAACCACGGTCCCAGCCCTCGAATCCGGTGGAATCCCATGTGACCCAGGACTTGGTTCTGGTTGCTAGCACGAAGGGTTTCGTACTCAGTCCTATCAATTATTTCCATGCAACCAGAGATTGCGGAGTAAAGGCTAGCGCGCAGCCCCTAGGGGGATGGCACTTGGCCATATGAGGCATATGACCTTGATTTAGGAGCGTGCTCCCAAGTCAAAGGGGATTAGCCCAATTTTAGTTATAAAGTGGGTTTGCACTATATTATATGGATTTTATATTGATTTTAGGCCTTTTATTGGAGATTTTGGCCAATATTGGGGGATATTGGGCCCTTTTTTAGGCCAGATCTTAGGAGGAAGTTGTGAGATGGTTACCAAATTTAGATCTATATAAACCATGCCTTCTTGAGGCCATGGGAGGAGATTCATAGTAAGTGTATGATGAAGATTTTCCAAGCCAAAGACATTTTTTATGCAGGGAATCTTTTGAGGAGCGCACCTTTGCAAGCCATTTCTGGGAGCTCTGGTCATTCGATTTGAGTGTCGTTTCTTCTGTTGGGTTCTTGAGATCTGGTAGAACAAGACCAGATCAATTTTGTAACCTTTTGGAAATTTTGTGATGTACTTATTGATATTTGAACAGAAATAAGAAATCCTCACCCACTGAGACAGAGGCTCGGAGATGTGGTGAGATTGTCGAACTCGGTTATCACATTGGTGTTATGGTTTGTCGATGTTTTATGCTTTATTTAAGTTATATATATTTGTATATGGTTGTTATTATTCTCCTATAATTCTTCCTCTTTCTTTAAGCTTCCTAATTGGTTAATCAACACATGCTTAATAACTCAACCATAGTCATGTAAAATATATTTTCGGATCAAGTGTTGACCTAGATGATGGTGTTATGAAAACACCAAAAAAATACCATTCGAGATAGATTGAGGAGGAACATATTGGTTGAAAAGGGTTATACATTTCAATTGAATGAATCAGCATCACGGACCCAAAGAACACACCACTTGTGTATTCACAACTTGAAAACATTGATGCAGTACAATCCATATGTACATGTGGTGGACTACCTAGTTTTTTTGAGCCAACAAAGGTTCCTAGTAGGGATGCATTTGATCGATTAAAATGTTTCAAATATCAATATTGTGTGATTAGGGGAAATAAATATTTGGAGAATAGAAGAGGATTAATTCAAGCGTATCCCAATAACCTTGTTTTTGAAATAGTCAAATGCATTATTTATGTTGGTTTAACAAATATAGAAGAAAAGTTATTAACATGGGTTCATAACACATATCATGAGTATAGGATGTCTAGTGACATTTATTAATTCAAATAAATTTTTCCATAATGAATTTAAGGAAGTATGTAATGGGGATAGATCAAATGTTGATGGAGATTTTTGGAAGCAACATTGTATGGAAATAGGCTTCACAATTGATAACTGTGAAATAATAAATAAATAAAAATAGAAAAGGAAGTGATTCATTCAGAACCATGGATCCTTATTTCAACTAGCATTTAAAATTGGCTAGATATGGGATTTGATTGATGAGATATTTAGCTTCTGGGAGAATATTGGTATAAAAAATTAGAAGATTAAAAGGTGTAAGAATACTAGGACATGGCCCGTAGGGGTGTAGACCGATTGGCAAGTGCCATGTAAATGGAAGGAAATATGTAAAGGAGGTCTCAAGTTCTATTCTCACCCCGATTTACTTGTGCTCCATGCTTGCAGGCTGTGTGGCGCACCTGGAGTTATAGTGGTAGCAGATGGGTATCGACCCCATGTCATGTGACTATGAGAACCATGAGTTGTTGATTCCCCTAGTATAAAATAAATAAAGAATACTAGGACATGCCTTAAATTCAATAATCTTCCTAAAGACATGGGTATAACTGATCTGAAAGGATCTTTTAATGACAATGGTTGAGTTTTAAAGTGTGAGTTAAGTTACCATTTAGGAAACTGATGAAAGAAGAAGAATTAATGAAGAAACTTAGCAACCATAATGCAATATACAGATCTGAAAATAAGCATGAAGAAACAACAAACCATAACAAGAGAAGTTGGTAACAGAGTTCGACAATCTCGCCTACTTCTCTGGTCCTTTGGCTCAATGGGTGAGGCTTTCTTATTTATGTTCAAAGATTTAAAAGTACATAATAACATTTCCAAAAGGATTACAAACTGATTCGGTTGTGTTTTACCAGATCTCAAGAACCCAACAAAACTGACGACACTGAAAACGGATGAACGGGGCTCCTAGAAATGACCCACAAAGGTGCTTTCCTCAATGGATTCCCTGCATAAAAATGGCTTTGCCTAAAAAAATTGTCAACATTTTCCTTATCTGAATATCCCTCCATGGCTTCAAGAACCATTGGTTTATATAGGCCTGAACTTGGTAACAACATCCCAACTTCCCTCCAATATCTGGCCTCAAAAAGGGCCCAAGATCCTCCAAAAATGGATTAAATCTCCCAAATCTGGCTACAAATCCATTAAAAATTATACAATAATGTTAAAAACCCAATTTTTGGCATAAATTAAGGGCGCAACCCCTTTTTCACGAGCCCCTGGTCATATGGGCACCCTCCATGTGGCCCTGGCCCTACTGTCGCACTGGTCTAACCCTTAAGCTCCAGCCCTTGGTCGCAGGTGTGGCCCATGTGCCCAATCCTTATGCTTCCACGCGATTCAAAATTGTTAGCGCCCCTATCATTTGGCCCTGGGTTACGCGCCCTAGTTGGCAGGCTATCCTGGTCGACCGACACTCACCCCAAACATTCGTGCCAAGGTTTGCATCCGGGTCACATGGTATATGCCCGCGACCGGGGGCTAGTCTGGATTCCCAAGCCAAGGTTTGATTCATAACCACACACCAAAACATACTCCGCACCCACAATCACATGGTATAGTTGTATTGGAGTTGCTTCGGGGGATGGGGCCAGACCCTAACCCTTTTCTCCGCCAAACTTAACAATGTTTCAAGATTAAATAAAATCTTTGAGCCATATGGTTAAGTACCACCATGTAGGCGGGCTGGTAGCCTGGACTATGAGAAGACTTAGTCTCCCATGGAGGTCACGGGTTTGACCCCCACGGACCCTCAAACAAATTTCTAACCAAATCCAAATAAGGGGTGCCACATGACACCTTACCATTCGCCAATTACAATGCCATGTGTCAAGCACTGATTCGACCATTTGTCTGTTACGTGTCTTCCCAGTCAGCATCCACCATACCTGCCATGTTATCAAACTGCCATGTGTCGTACGGTTGTACGGCCTGGCCAAGTCATCTTTTACAGTCATGCCACGTGTCACCCTTACGGTGGTGCCACATGTCACCATAGAACTCATCCACCTATCACCATCAACTGCCCAGTCAGCGCCAATGCATCACTGCCACATCAGAAACCTACCAACTCACTGCCATGTCACTATACGATCGTACAGCCTATACAATCAGCTTCCACGTTAGCACTGTACAAACTGCACAGTCATCAAATTTTGCATGTTTGGCAAAATGAATAAATCATGATATCTTGATCATACGATGTCTATTTGAGCCTATTCAAGTTGTGTTGGGTTCATATCGACGAGGCCTACGCACACATCCATTATGAAGAGATTTTAAGAACTTTTATTTTTAGGCCTTCCTAGACCCATCTTGGCTCCTGGATCCAATTTTGGATCACACCTCCCCACTAAAGACCTTTTGGTCCTCCAAAATATTACAAAGTCAAACTTACTGATTACATACTCATAAGGATAAAAAAAAACACTATGTTGTACAAAATGATGTTGTAACAGGTCATCATTACAACATGTGTGATTACATTAATGGAAGCAAAATACAATGAAGATGTGGCATCCACTTCTGGAAAAACCAAGTGATTGTTTTCTTTCCTTCATGGTGTTCCTCTTGCTTCATTGGTAATGCCTCTTCCTTTGTGACTAAATGCGCAATCATTTTTTCCTTCTTTGGACGAAGCTCTGGATTAAGATTCCAACATTTAGCCTTTTGATGTCCACCCCTGTTGCAATAAGTGCAGTGGTTTTTTGGCATCCAGACTTGTTTTACCTTCTCTTTCTTTCATTGTGGAGTTGGTTATTTATGTTGTGTATCCTTCCTGGTTGACATAAACTTCTTGTACAAATATTTTCTCTTCCAACACTTAGCCACACAATGATTAGGTGAATGACAAAAGGTACAAGGATACATATTCCACAAGTTTCGGATTACATGATTATGTTTTTTATAATCAAAAAGTGATTTGGAAAACCTTGACCATTATACCTTTCTTGTTGATCTTCACTTTCCTTTGTAGATGACTTGCATTCACTATCACCATCATGGAGTGATACACTATCACCTTTCATGAAGTGTTCCTGCAAGGACTTAAGCTGGTCATTTGAAACATCACTTCCTTCCAATGTCTTGGATCATTCTCCAATATCCACTTCACCATATCCCAATCCTAAATAATGAGGTATTTCAAAAACCTCTATGGGATTAACGATACCGTGGCCCTTATTTCCAAGGCCCTTTCCTTCATAACCCATATTGGTTAGCAGTTTCAAACCTATACATCTTGTATGTTTTTCAAATGCACCAAAAGAGCCATCTTGATGGGAACAATGCGAAATTGATGAATGAATTCCACTACATACCTCAGAGATGTTTTCTGAATTCTGTGTAGAAGGAAATTCCTTCAATTCTTATTCACTTTTGTTGTTCTTTGAATATTTCTCTTGAATCAATCTCTTTCGTTCCAAGTAATATTCATACAACACTTTCACCATCACTGACATGGAAAATAGAATTTTTTGCATGTCCTTCTCATCTTTAGAAAGTCTCTCTTTAGATGACATTTTCTCAACTGAGATGAGCTTTTCCCTGGTAAACATGCAAACTCAAAAACCAACTGTCAACTAGCTCTGATACCACTTTATCCGAAAGGATCTTTTTACGACAATGGTTGAGTTTTAAAGCATGAGTTAAATTACCATTTAGGAAACTGATGAAAGAAGAAGAATTAATGAAGAAACATAGCATTCATAATGTAATATACAAATATGAAAATAATCATGAAGAAACAACAAACCATAACAAGAGAAGTTGATAACGGAGTTCGACAATCTCGCCTATGTCTTTGGGCCTTTGTCTCAGTGGGTGAGGATTTCTTATTTATGTTCAAAGATTTAAAAGTACATCATAACAATGCCAAAAGGATTACAAACTGATATGGTTGTGTTCTACTAGATATTAAGAACCCAACAAAACTAACGGCACTGAAAATGGATGAACAAAGCTCCTAGAAATGGCTCGCAAAGGTGCTCTCATCAATGGCTTCCCTGCATAAAAATGGCTTTGCCTCAACAATTCATCAACATTTTCCTGATCTGAATCTCCCTTCATGGATTCAAGAACCTTTGGTTTATATATGTCTGAAGTTGGTAACAAACTCCCAACTTCACCCCAATATTTGGCCCTAAAAAGGGCCCAAGATCCTCTAAAAATGGGTTAAATCTCCCAAATTTGGCTACAAATCCATTAAAAATGATACAATAATGTTAAAAACCCACTTTTTGGCATAAATTAAAGGCACGGAACCTTTTTCGCGAGCCCTTGTTCATCTGGGCACCCTCCATGTGGTCGTGGCCCTACTGGCACAATGGTCTAGCCCTGAAGCCCCTGCCCTTGGTCGCAGGTGTGGCTCATGTGTCGAGTCCTTATGCTTCCACGCGATCCAAAACTGTTAGCACCCCTATTGTTTGGGCCTGGGTTACGCACCTTGGTTGGCGGGCTAGCTTGACTGACTAGCTCTAACCCCAAATGTTCATGCCAAGGTTTGCATCTCGGTCACATGGTATATGCCCATGACCGAGGGCTAGTCTGGATTCTTGCACCAAGGGTTGAGTCAAAACCGCACACCAAAACATATTATGTGCCCATAGTCACATGATATGGTTGTATTGGAGTTGCATCGTGGGCTGGGGATAGACCCCATCCCTTTCTCTGCCAAACTTAGTATTGTTTCGAGCTTAATTAAAAGCTTTGTGCCATATGGTTAAGTACCACCATGTGGGTGGGATGGTAGCCCAGCCTATGCGAAGACTTGGTCACCCATGGAGGTCATGGGTTCAACCCCCACGGACCCTCAAACAAAATTTTAACCAAAGCCAAATAAGGGGTGTCACATGGTAGCCCATGAATGGGCCACGTGGCACCTTACCATTCACCAATTACAATGCCACATGTCAAGAATTGATTTGACCATCTATCTACTACATGTATTCCCGGTCAACATCCACCGTACCTGCCATATCATCCATCTGCCACATGTCGTACGGATGTACAATCTGGACACATCAGCTTGTATGATCATGCCATGTGTCACCCTTACAATGGTGCCACGTGTCACCATAGGACTCATCCACATGTCACCATCAACTACCCAGTCATCTCCAACGCATCACTGCCACATCAGCAACCTACCAACTCGATGCCATGTCAATTTACGGTCGTATGGATTGTACAGTCAGTTGCCACATCAACACTGTATGGATTGTACAGACTGCACAGTCATCAATTTTTGCATGTTTGGAAAAATGAACATATCGTGATATCTTGATCATACAATGTATGTTTGAGCCCATTCAAGTTGTGTTGGGTTCGTATCAATGAGGCCTATGCAAACGTTTGTTTTGAATGGATTCTGAGAACTTTTATTTTTAGGCCTTCCTAGACCCATCTTCACTCCTAGATCCAATTCTAGATAAATAACACTTTGCAGATCGATGCAAGGAGTCGAGGATAAAAAAATTATCATGGCCACATCATGACGTGCAAGGTCAAAAGAATTATCATTGGGAGGCATAACTAATGAGTTTGAGAAGTAAGGTTGTTGATTTTCTTTTGGATGGATGTTAGGGTTTTAATATTTATATTTTCAATTGAATGTATTAAGTGTTTTGTTATAGATTTAATTATAACATTATTTATTCTATTATTCAAGTCACAAGGTTTATATAAAAATACAAGAGAAAAATGGTTAATTTTTTGAATAAAGAGAGTTGCGATGATCTACGACACGAATTTCTATACTTGAGATATATAGTAGTCCTATAGTAAATATGGTGAATCATTTCCTGAGTTCCCAACTTCCAGGAAAGAGTTAAGTGGTGATGCACCCAACCCACAATTGGATAAGAAAGTTAGAGTGTATTAAGGAATTCCTTGGTGAGGCACACTAGGTGTTGCAACACTTGCTTGATGAAATTGGTTTCCACTCCAAGCATAGGGGAACCAATGGTGAATAATAATATGTTGATAATGAGGCATTCCCCAGATACTTGAGTAGGAGGCATCGGGATATGGAAATTTGTAATAGGTGTTAATATCATGGGGAAGAAAAGAGCCTATGCATTCCCTCCTATCGTTTACAATTCTACAGTTTTGGGATTCGATGTGGCTAATCACCACTCCATGAGTTCTACACAAGGCATGACAGGCACCCTGGAAGCTATAGAGTGAAACAAGGAATTTTTTATTGCAGTAAACACTACATCATATTCTTCCCTAAGCTTCAAGTTGCTATGCGGGGTTGATTCAAGGTAGTCTTCATTATTAAATCTTGTAAATAGATCGGTCCAAGGAGGAATTGGCACCTGTGTAGCAACCCCACCTCCTATGCATGGCTTTGTGTCCCAAAAAAATGGCACAAGGCAGTGAAATATTCTTCAGGGGTATCCTGATGATTGGTTATTTACTCTTAGACTTCGAGGGTTCTTCCACTCGCAAAGGCATGGAACTAGAACTGGCTTCAATGTCCCCATACGATATCCTTGGTTTCTTGGGTGTCCTTTGTGTGGTATCTTTTTTGGGAGGCATCGTGTCTACAAGAAATAATTCATGGTAAGAAAACATCATAATAACACTCTTAAAACATGACATTGCATAACGTAAACATGTCTGACACCAAACAATGCCAAGATTCATTAGAATAGAGCTTACCTGATAGAAAATTGATTAATATGTGATTACTGGTTAGCTAAATCTCTCATAGCCATATTTAAAACATGTGTTTCAACCTTCAATCGTTAGAAATCAAAGTGAACAAAAAAAATGCGCTCGAATGACAACAAGCTCAACTAAGTGAATAATGCAGTAGTTTTGGGGGAGAATGCAACTTAACAGCTAAATATTAAAACCATGGGGAAAAATATTTCATGGTAATGGCATTTAATGCAAGGGAGGTACCTCTCGTCGGCCTTTAATGGTTGACTTGATGTGTGGAGGTGAGCACCAATGGTTTTTTAAGTCGTTTATCCCTATGTGCTATGGTTTAGTCGGGTTTGGGAGTCGTAAAACTTCATGCACGTTTCAAGAATAAATTTGATTCGGTTATACACACCCGCAACCATACAGAGGTGACATCATCTGAGTGCATGTGTGGGTGACATGGAATATCAACATGGCATTCAAATGGAATGTGTCAATACCTGATTTTGGAGCTATTTCATTGATGCATTGAGGGACCCACTTCAATAGTGAGGCGAAGCGAAATATAGGATCAGTGATCCAATGACTCATATTGAATCCTTCCTTTTGATCCGACAGTCAATATCATTATATGTGAGAGTCCATCGGGAATCGTTTGCGGGTGAAAGTGACATGGCGAACCAACGTGGTAGGTAAGTCAAGACGTGTCAATGTTTCATTGGTAGATGGGTAAGGTGACATGTCAATAGTCACATCCAAGTGCTTGGAGGGAATGAGCCATAAAGACATAGAATCGATGAATCTGATGAATTGTCTTATATAATCGGACAGTTTCTACGAGTATAACCCTCATTGGGTGTCGGGTGTAGGAAAAGGCATGCTAAATGAAAAGGTTGGTTGATCCAGTCGATGGTCGATGAGTCCATCGACATCAACTAATAGGAATGGATAATTTTTAAACATAGTGAACACCTCACAACCCCAGTGACCGATGAGTGTTCAACTCGAGGAATAATGTGGTGTTAATGTACCTCAGTACGGATGGTTATGTGGCAATGTTGTGTGGCTTATGACCTAGTAGAAGGTGAACATGAATTCCGACGTGGCATGTACGAAAGCTGACATGGAATTAGTATATATGACTCGTGGCATCCTATGTGGCACCTAGAATAACTCACAAAATACCCCTTCCCTTTTTAATCAGTGGATGGTTGAGATTTACCAAAGGCTTAGATCAGACGGTGGGTGCATGTCGAAGGCTCAAAGTTTCATACTTAGGTTTGTTTTTTTTTTTAACCTTATCTAAAAGAGTTCTAGACTTCTCCTGGCAGTCACATTGAGAGATGTGGGAAAGTGGAATTTTGTGTGTTACCACAATGAACTAGATGATGCTCAATGTTAGAATGAATCGCCATTGCTCAATCATCATCGGGTCAGGTCAATTGTGATGATTTATCAATTTGTTAAAACATGATGTCCCCACCTAATCCAACACATACATCATCCCAATCCAAAAGAGAGTAAAATTTTTTAGGATTATGTGTTTCATCTTCCAGTACTTGGCCGATCGATTTTAAGTGTGATTATTTCTCTTTGTGGTTTAATGCGGGCTCAAGTTATTGGTTGAGATAATGATCAAAACCAAACTCAAAGAAATCAAATAAATTCAATCAAGCACAAAAATTTAAAGGTTGATAAAACACAAACAAACTGCAAAACAAATTAAAAGTGGTACCCTAAAATTCATGAAATTTTAAGGGTGTTTTAAGTTCTCAACAAATGGCGATTCATTGGATGAAAAACAATATATGATCCATACCTTAGTCGTAATGATATAACAATTTCAGGAGGAAACTTTGATCTGAGACAATGAACCAAGGACTATTTATAAATCTATATGCATATGATCTGAGGAACAACCAACCATGTCTGGTTATGGGGGACTTGTCTGATTTCATGCATATTTACTGCAAAAAATAATCCATGTACTACCAAGCAAGACCTAGACATAAAACCACCATTGATAGGAGAAAACAAAAACTCCAATTTCTTAGTAATTGAGACCTACTTCTGGTGTTGCTCGGCTCTCAGCGATCGCCCATAGCCCCGATGAAGTCACCTTGATATCACAAACCTTGCTCTAATGCCAGTGAGAATCCATAGCCTGGACGAAGATGTATGCATACCCTCCCTAATATCATCATTCTCTACTTGAAATATGCTTTATTTTTTAACATTTTCTTTTGTTATGTCATTTACTGCAATGGTTACCCATTATGTGAATTATTTTGGAGAAAACATTCATAAAACCAAGAATGGTTCAGGGAATAGGATATTTGTTTCTTTTGAAGAAAAGGAAACCAGTACTTAGGCCCTCTTTACAAAATTCTCACTAAGAGAGGTAATATCCTATCTAGTTTTGTCGGTGGACATGATTCATGCTCTCCGTCATTTGCACTAATTCCTTGAGAATTTCCAAACCACAAGATATACAATATGTTCATTCCTTAATTAGTATGGATGTAGAAGTGTAATTAATTATTGGTTTCAGATATTCCACTGAATGAAAGCCCCTTACTTTGTTTCAGATGAGAAAGGTTTGGGACAAGAGTTCATGTCTTGTCGTGTTTCATCGGGAATTTTAAGAATCAATATTATTTTCAGCACCTATCAAGAACTATTGACCAACAACAAAAAGAAAATAAAACTACCAAACAAATCAAAATACACCAAAATAAACCAAAATGGAGAAAATATATGGTACAAGGTTGCTCACACTCAGCGGCTTAGAAAATAATATTTTTAGGGTTTATTCATTTACAGGGAAATAATATAGCTTTCCCCTCTAGTTTTACAATCGGTACATGCCCACCCCAATTTTTTTAGGGACTTGATATTGACCAAGCCAAAGGATTTGAAATTTATAATGTTTCCCTTTTGGCTCATTTACTTTGTCACGTCGCAAAACTAGGTATCCCACTTCAAAATTTGTGTCTCTGGCTTTGTGTTTTTTAAACCACCTATTAACCAATCGTTGATGAGCTAAAAATTTCTTCCTAGCTCGTTCTCTTTCTTCTTCTAGCATGAGGAGTGTGTCAATACATTGTTTCATGTTCAAAAGTGATTGACCTCTAAAGGCGTGGGAAAGCTACAGAGATCGAAGATATAGGTTGGTTGGCAGAATGGTTTCTTGTCCGTAAACCAGAAATATGGATAATTTTTTAGGGCTTATTTAGGAGTTACCCTATCAGACCAAAGTGCATTTTGTAGATCAGATTTTAGTTTGTTAATTATGCATCACCATTCCCTTGCATGTAGTAGTTATTATAATACCTCGATATAATCCCTTTGTATAATGTGAATTCAGTCAAGAGGGTAGAAGAGAAACAAGCAGCACTATCAAAAACAAGAATAGACGGTACCCAAAATCTGGTGATTAGGTGTTACTCTAGAAACTGGATCACCACCTTTTTGTTAATACGAGTAAGTGGGATGGATTCTCACCAATGTGTGAAATAATCTATCATGGTAAGTATGTACTTGTGTTTTTTATATGAATTTAGTTTGATTTCCCTTGTTACATATATTCCCCATTGCTCAAAAGGTTTGGAAATAGTCACTAGCTGCAACATGGTAAATGTTTTTTTCTCTTTACCACCACTTAGTTGGCAGGATTTACACTTTCTAATGTGTGCATGTGCATCCCTAAACAAGGTTGGACAATAATAACCTTCCCTTAGATTTTATGGGCAGTGGTTTCACCTGCAAAATTTCCACCTGCTAGACCATCAAGGACATCTCTAAACACTTTCTTTGTGTCTTCTTTCTCAATACATCTCAACAATACTCCATCATAGTTCTTACAGGATAAAACAAAGTTGATGAGACAATATTGGGAATATTTTAATCTAAGATCTATTGTCTCCTTAGTATTTAAATTTTCAGGACATGTTCCATGATGAAGGAAGTAATATAGATCTGAATACTATGAATCTTGACTTGGTGGGATGTAAAAAACTTCACTGCACCACAAGGATAGTTCATTGTCCCATCCTAACTCATCTAGTTTTACTAGATCTTGAGAGTCTATAGCTAATTTTCATAATCCTTGACCTCTAACTATCTTTTTTGTCTTAATTTCAAGGTCAAATTCTTGGATGACAATCATCTAGTTTCCTCGCCTCTCACCCATTTATTGTTGTGTGAAAAGTGATCTTATCGCAAGATGGGGCACTATAACTTTGGTATGGTTTTTAAGGATGTAATATCAGAAGTGTTTGATTGCTTTGTATACATCAGAAGCTTGATTTTATATAACAGGGTAATTGAGATTTGTCCCTTGTAGGTTGGTTCTCATTAATGAGATGGGGGCCTCCTTGTTCTCATGATCCTTTTGTGTCAGGCATGCTACTAGAGACTGATTAGAAGCAAAACTGTACAAGAAGAAGTCCTTTGTGAAATTGGGACTATGTAGGACTGGTGCTTGAGAAATAGCATCCTTGATTTTGTCAAAAGATTCCCTTTCTTCCTTATTCCATTTGAATTCTATGTCTTTGCATATCATTTTTTGTAATGGTTTGATTGTTTCTACAAAATCAAGAAAAAAAATTCTCACAAAAATAATTATTTCAAAGAAGGACTTCATGGCTTTTTTGTTATGTGGAAGAGGGAGTTGGGAAATCATATTAACATGTTCAATATCAATTTTGATGCCATATTTAGAGATGATGTGACCCAAAATTTTCCCTTCAGTTACACCAAATATGGTTTTTTTGGATTTAAAGAAATGCCATATTTCCTACATATTTCATAAATTTGAGTCAAGTGCACAAAATAATATGTTTTTTTCTTAGAATAGACTGTAACATCATCCAAATAGACTAACACAAACTTGTTTATTAATTCCCTGAAGGCTACATCCATGGGACTTTGGAATATGGCTCCTACTTTATCAACCCAAAGGGCATGTGTTTATATGTGAAGGTTCCCCATTTGGTCTGGAAAGTGTTTTTCAATTGATCTTCTTCCGAGACTAGGACTTGATTGTATCATGAAAACCCATCCAGAAGTGAGGACATCTCAGATCGAGACACAATTTGCAGGATCTATTCCATGGGGGTGACAGGGTATTTATCTTTTTCAAAAACTTTGTTCAAGTCCCTAACATCCACACACAGACAAATTTATCTTGACTTCTTCTTTATTGGCACTAGATTGGCTACCCAGGAAGAATGTCTTACCTAAAAGATAATCTTAGCATCCAACAATTTTTTAAGCTCTTTCTGCATTAAAGGCTAGAGAGATGGGTGGATCTTGCGTAATTTTTGCTAAAAAGGATTAACATATTTCCTAATAGGAATGGTGTGTTGGATGATTCGTGTGTCGTACGTTTTCAGATCTTGATATGACCATGCAAAAATATATCGATATTCTTTGAATAATTTAAGGTAGGATCACTTTTCGTCAAGAGATATTGATTTTCCAAGGTTAATATTCTTAGGATCCTCAGTAGTCCCTAAGTTTATGATTTCATAAGCAAGACTAGAACTTCTAGTTTTCATATTCTTGGTATTCTTGAATTTCTCTCACGGATCAAATAGGTTTTCCAAGTTGACTACTCCCTTAGGCATTGTGTGAAGTTTAGGTTTTTTAGTATCATTGTCCTTCTTGGCTTCAAAATATTTGTCTTCTTGTTCAACAATCATTCCTTGAAACTCCTCATCATCAATGGCCAGGTCTCTAAAGTTCTCTTCATTGGTCAAAAAGGCTATGATATGTTCATCTCCCTCAAACACTCTCTAATTAGTGATGTTGTTAGGGACTGATAGTTTGTACAGTATCTCTATAGTGAACCTAGAGGCCTCATAGTCTTCAAGAGGAGATAACCTTGATGTTATTTCGGCAAGGGAATCAATGAGTAATTTCTTGGAGCGAGGAATGGCAGTGATCTTAAATGATTGAAAAATATCCACTAGTTTATGCACCTCATGTTGATAGTTTATTAAATGTGGCGAATGGTAGTGTATGGTATTTTTGACTTGACTAACAATTATCTTTGAATATATGAAGAAAACAAGTTCTTTGATGTTCAGGTCAATGGATGTTTTAAGCCCTTGGACCAAATCCTCGTATTCAATAGTATTATTAGTACACTCATATTCGAGCCTATATGATAATACTTTCCTCTTACCGGTTGGGTCCATAAAAATATAGTTGAACCTAGCTCCTTCTTGTGATTTGGATCAATCAAAAAAGAGAGTCTAGATCTCAAAGGGAAAGTTAGGAACTTTTTCGTTGGTGTCTATGCTTGATATTTCAATTCTATTTTGTAAGGTAACAACTGAGAAACATTGGTCTGGGTTGCTATAAGTTTTTTTACTATATGATTTTCTTGTAGCAGGAATTCTGACTTTTGTGTGAACGAGATTTCATAGATGCACAGTGCGAAATTCCCAAAATTTGAATCATGACAATAGTTTCCTATAATGGGAAACTCGGTTGAAGATGGTTCATTGGGAGCCTCCAAATCAGTGAAAGTGTGTTTCAAGTATTTTTCTCGATCAATCATGATCTTGTTAGGCTTCCCATTCCTTGGTAACCATAGATGAGACTAGTCAATGCTAAAATATCCCTGTAATTTGTGTGACGAGTCTCGACTCAGCAGCATCCCATAGGCCTCTAGGATATCTACAACTATAATATCAATTACTTGGTGAATATTTGGGTTATAAGAAATTTGAATCATAACAACCTTCAATTCACCAATGACTTTGACCTCATTTCTATCCAATTGTATAATGTGTGTATCACTTTTGGCGGGAGTTGTATTCATATTTTTACACACAGAATAAGGCATGACATTTGATGATGCCCCAAAGTCAACTAGACAATTGTGCATATTTCTATTGAAAAAATCCAATGTTAAAAGAAAAGGAGGAATAGACATCTTACATTTCTTATCAGTAGATGTTGAATTTTTGTTTGACTTTCTAGTTTCCCCTAAAGTTATTATGTTTATGTTTTGATTGGAATTTATCGTGGGTTTGTCTCCTCCTTTTAATTCTTGCAGTAAGAGGCTTTCCTGTGGAGGGATCCTATATAGATCCATAATAGAGATGTTGGAATTCATTTTCCTTAGATCTTCTACTACATTATACTCCAATTTCATTGCCTCTTGTGTTGCTAGTTTGATCAAGGGAGATGAGTTATCAGGTTTTTAAGGGGCATGAGCTATGACTGGGTGGTTTTGGTAAACAATACCTTTGATCCTTGTTTGTACAACCAAAGTTTCACCAGCTGACAAATCTTCCTCGGTGATGTTACCTTTGGGCATCATATGGTTTATGTACCATAATACCATAGTCGTTTCTTCTGGTTTTTCATTACATTCATCCTCAGTAGTGTTGGATGTTAGGTCATTTTTCTTATTAGTCAAGGAACACCATTCCAAGAAACAGTTGGCCAACAAATTCATGTCATTTATCAATTGGGGACAATTATTTTTTGATTGGTTTTCTTTATGGTAACTACAAAATGAATTTGAAGCCACATCTCCTAAATCGATGTTCATATTTTCTAGGGGAGGTTCTATGTAATTGAAAGGAGGCAGTCTCTTAAAAAAGGGTCTATAAGGACTTTGATTAGATGTATCTTCTCCTGCATTTATTTTCATATCTATAATTTCATTTGACAATTTTTTTATCAGTCTTTGCAAACTTTCCATGCCAACACCATCTTTTTCATTGTTTTGGTGAATTTGTTTCCCTTGTGGTCTGATCAACAAAAGTGCCATTTTGGGTTGTTGTGTTTCTTTATTTCCAAGGGAAATTTGACTCTCTTTTCACCCTTTCATTTGAAACTCAATGGTTTTAGCTTCCTCAAAGTTTTCAACTAGGGTGATTTGGTAGCTCTCTTAACAAACATGGAAATGGAAGTTGGTAGAGCATTTGCATATACTTCAATTTGCAACTCTTGGGCAAGTTTAATGTCTAGTTGGAATTTATTCAAAATTGTGGTAAAACGTTGGTTAAAATACTTCACTTTCTCCCTAGGGCCCATAGTGGTAGAAAATAGTTCAACCACAAGAGCCCCAGTTATGGTTTTGTCTCGAAATTTGTCTAAGAATTCATTTTGGAATTCCATCTAGCTAGTTATGGAACTAATTGGAAGGTTGAAATAACAAGTTGAAGTTGAATTCTCAAAGGTGTAGAGGAAAATTATGCATACTACATCGTATGATCCTCTGGATTAATGGTCCAACAACCATTCGATGGGATTCAAGATTTGTCAATTTTCTCTCCTTCGTTCTTTCTCTATTTTTTGGGAAAGGTTTTTTGTAGTTTTAGAATATAATTATTGTTAAAGACTATACTGTTCACAAGAAATAATTATTTTAACCACTAGAGTAAAATAAATAATGCAGAAAAATACAATTTCTCTTAAAGCTAACTTCTCAAAAGAAGCATAACAACAAATAATTGATAAACTGATATATATTCCTCTGAGAAATAATTCCTTGAATAAGACTTAATAATAGTTGTTACACATGCAAAATTAAGATACAGGATTAGCGCAGCTCTGGAGAAAACTTCAATCTAGGGTTTAACAGTCGTGGTCTCAGTAGTGGCTAGCATGGTTACCAAAGGGGGAGGGAATGGAACCCCCTCCTACAAGAAGGTAGTGGTGGATAGAGGGAGAGGCCCATGAGGCGTCAATTTAAAAGAACCTCTGACAGGCACCTCAGGATCAGGATCGGAAAATAATCAAGAGGGTAACCAAGAAAAAAGTGATCGTGTGGAGGGAGATGCCAGAGAATTACAGAAAGGTGCACAAGAAATGGTGAACCCCAGTGAGGTAGATGGGCGCAACCCGTGTAAACCTAAAACAACACCGATACCCAAGTTTATACTGGAAGACCCCCAAATGAAACTCTTTCAGGATCAGATGAAGATGCATGCACTGATCTTCAAGTTCATGGGCCTGTGGCTCACAAAAAAAACATTGCACAACTGGATAAAATACCATTGGAAGCCAAGTGGAGAAGTTGAACTCCACCTGGGATCGAAAGGATTCTTCACAATAGTATTTATGAAACTGGAGGACAGAGATAAAGTATTTGAGGGGGGGGGGGGATATTTCCACACCTCAGTGGGGTTGTACATGTGTCCATGGAATGATAACTTCTCCCCAGAGAAAGAAACCCTCAAAAATTTCACCGTCTGGCTAAGGCTTTACTCCTTAGCACTAGACTATTGGTTGTCATCCACATTCAAAGCCATAGGTAATAATCTCGAAAAATATTTCAAGACATTAGAAGCTACTCTAAAAGGAAGATATACATCCTACGCAAGAATCTGCATAGAGATGGATGTTTCAGGGTTGCTCCTGGAAGCCATAAGCATGGAGTTTAGTGATGAGGAATGGATACAAAGAATATACTATGAGAAGATCTTGTTTCAATACAGAAGATGTCATGAACATGGACACCTACTAAGAGAATTCCCTCTCATTAAAAAACAAGAAACGGAAAACACCAAGCTATAGCAGGATGAGGATGGTTTTGTGAAGCCAAATCACAAAAGCGGAGGAAACAAAAGACAAGGCAAGTCCCCAGCAGAAACCAACCTGGAAACCAAGATTAGAATAGAAGGAAGAGGTAGGCCCAACCAAGGGGAAGAAGTAGGAAAGGAAAAGATGAAAGCTAAGGAAGCTAGTGAACAAGCAACTCATGAGAACACAGAAATTCTAGGAAACAAGGGAGAACAAGGTGTTGGCAAATGTTTAATAGATAGAGTATGATTTTCATTGATGGCAAGTACAAAAATGAAGATGGCGGGCTCAGAATGTGCATCGATGGACAAACAGGAACAACGTAGGCTCAGGAGGAATTAGTGCAGAGTCGAAATTCTTTCAAGTAAGAAGGATGTGTAAACTTGGAGGAGAAGCGTCGTTGATCGTTGGATCCCATCCAAAATTCCCGACAGCATGAGGGCCGTCAGATATGAATAAAAACAAGAAGAGCGCGCACTGAAGAGAAGGATAGATCTCAGGCATTAGATCTAAGCGAACTCGAAAGCTCGTGACTGGAAGAGCCGAGGATTTGGTGTTAAAGGTCGCGAGGCGCGAGGTCGCGAAGCAGCGAAGTGGAAAGAAGATCAGGACCATCCATATGTGAAGGAGGCATGGCAGAGATTGGAGAGATCTCATGAACTCGGGAGTTCAAAGGCTGAAAGACCAAGTATTGGGTGTTCAAAGTCGTGAGGCACGAGGACGCGAGGCGACGAAGTGGCGAGGGATTTATAGCCGTCCATCTGGGGGGATAGGTTGCGAGAGATCGAGAGATCTCTCGAACTCGGGAGTTTGCCGGTTGAGAATCCAAACATTGGGTACTCCAAGTCGCGAGGTCGCGAGGTAGCGAGAGAAGGACAACCGTCGGATCCGGATCATAAGAGGACTGTTGGATCTGCGCGGGGGATCACACGTGGTGAGAGATAGTCATCTCACTGACTGGAAAGTCAAAGGAATAGCGATATGTGAGAACGCGATTTAATCAAGGACCATTGGATCAAGAGGATGCGTGGAAAAATATCAGAGCACCATAAAGCTCCATCTCGGAGTCTCGCCTATCGTGACTTGGAGTGACGAACATCTCCATATTAGGATCAGCGAGATACGAGGTCACAAAATGTTCCTGATCGTCAATACATCAAAAGATGTGGACCATTGATTTGAGCTACATCTCGGAGTCTCGCTTATCGCGACTTGGAGTAATGAAAATCGCCAATGAAGGAACAACGAGATGCGAGATCACGATGAGATCAGGACCATTGATTCACCAAGATCATGAACCGTCGATCAGGGTCGATGAAGATCAAGAGTTCAACTGTCTCAGAGAAGACGAAGAGTCTTAAACTGCCAGAGAGACTGAGGAATCTCAGTATAACATACAGTGATGCTGGACACACGGGGTGAACCACCAGAGAAGCTGAAGAATCACGATGATGATCAAACAGAGCACTCGAGAGGTGGAGGATAATGACGTAGAGTCAGCATGCAGAGGCATTGCAAACACTGCATGCCCAAGGTGCACAGAAGCTATAAATACACGGTACAGAGAAGAGATGGGTTTGTTGTTGCTATTAGAGTTTGTTGTGGTTGTTGTTGTTGAAGGTGGTTCTTGTATGAAGAAGGAGGAGAGTGCAGCAGATGAATTGTACAGAAGAGGATCTGTGCAGTGAATGGACATGGCACACAGAGCATAAAAAGCAGAAGAATATATAGTGCAATTCATGTGTGCGGGAAGGAAATGAGGCAGACAGAGCAACGAGATGCAGCAGAATAGTGATAAGTCGGGTAAGCCATTGTTGAACATTATATCACTGTAATAAGTTTCAGAAGAAAAGATTTATATTTCAGGGTGGTTGGGTGGTGCTAGGGAGGATTGTTGTCCTCAGAGGTTCAAGTGGGTGATTGAACACAGGGAGTTGGTGCTTCCTTCTAGTTGGTGCTAGAGAAACTAGGGAGTTGGTGCTTCCTTCTAGTTGGTGCTAGAGAAACCAAGAAGTTGGTGCTTCCTTCTAGTTGGTGCTAGAGAAACCAAGAAGTTGGTGCTTCCTTCTAGTTGGTGCTAGAGAAAACAGAGATTTGGTGCTCTTAGAAAGTTGCATCTTGCAAAACAGAGC
This sequence comes from Picea glauca, assembly GCA_000966675.3. Classification (NCBI taxonomy): domain Eukaryota; kingdom Viridiplantae; phylum Streptophyta; class Pinopsida; order Pinales; family Pinaceae; genus Picea; species Picea glauca. Next base: position 219,335 of record JZKD02S1836013.1, read on the forward strand.
TTGTATCCTCATTATGAGTTGGTGCTCATATGTATGATAATGTAAAGAATGTAACTATTACTTATCATATAAAGAAAAAGAGGTTTTTACCCTGTATGGGTTTCCTCAGGAAATA
>JZKD02S1836013.1:219499-255456 GCA_000966675.3 Picea glauca
TGTTTCTCATATATGTGACTGATGTTGAATGTGCCATTGTTTATTTCCCTACATTATTGTGATCATCATTTAGTGTTTCAGCAAAGAGTTTAAAAGAAGCATAATTGTTTAAGCTTAGGTACAATTGATTCACCCCCCCCCTCTCAGTTGTCCAACACAAGGAGGTAGCACAAGTCCTATGGAAGGAGGAAACGAAGATGCCAACACCCCAATGTAGAAGGTAGATGGAGATTCAGATATGACACTAATATAGGTAGGAACAGAAGACCCAGATCTCAGAGACATTGTGGAAAGGGAAGGAATAGATCTATCGAACATACTAGAGCAATGGAAAAGGAAGGGAGTAGACAATGTGTCGGTGGAGCAACTCAATCACATCCAATATATCTTCCTCCTAAGGGAGGAAGCGAAATCCATAGGGATCAAGCGCATGCATGGTGAGATAGGAAACTTGGGAATCAAAATAGGCGATGGACAGCCATAACACTCACCCAAGCAAGCAAGGTGGAAGAAAGGTAGAAAATCAAATAGTGTAGCCCTACAAGAACTAGGTGCCCTGCTGCTAAACTCAAGTAAGATTAAAAATATCTTCCCTAATTCACCCCCACATGTTTAAATGAATACTATAATGTGGAATATAAGAGGCCTAAAAATCCCAAGAAAGCAACAAATCATTAAAAATAGACTGAGAAAGGAACAACCTGACCTTTGTTTCATTCAAGAGACAAAATTCACTCTAGCTAGAATGGAAACATTCAGTAAAAAACATTGGAGTAAGTACAAGATGTTGGTTGTTGATAGCCAATAGATGGCAGGAGGTATTATCACCTTGTGGAGCCCACAATCAATGAACCTACTTGCAGCAGAATCCACGAGACACACACTTTCTGTTAACATGCAAATTATAAGGAACATGGTGGAAATGATATGCACTAATGTATATTGCCCCCAGGTGATGGAGGAAAAAAGGAGAATGCTCCTAGACCTATAGAATCTAAAGGATCAAACCAGCAACCTCCATTGGATCTTGGTAGGGGATTTCAACATCATCACTACACTTGCTGAGAAAAAAGGGGGCACTAGGAGACTGGATAGAGATGCGGAATAACTCTCAGCTTTCGTTGACACAATGGAGCTTGTGGACATCAGGACCATCAATGGTCAGTTCACCTCGAACAATAAACGACTAGATCACCACTAAGTAGCTACAAGGCTAGATAGATTATTGGTGTCATAATCCATCATTTTGCAGGGACTAACTTTGGACTGTAGCATCCTCCCTTGGGGGGGATGAGACCACTGGCCAGTTCAATTGGAAGATAATTTTCAAACCACACCGAAGAACAAACCTTTTATATTTGAGAAATTATGGATCGACCATCCCACCTTCAAGGAGAACATCAACCAATGGTGGTGGGAGGAACTATCGGACCAAGGGACAAGGATGTTCAAACTTTACAAAAAACTCAAGTACATCAAACAAAAACTCAAGGAGTGGAATAGGGAAGTCTTTGGAAACATAAACCAAGAGAAAAAAAAGTATTGAGAATGGAATGAGGAAGCTACATGAACTATGCATCGAAGAGGGATACACAGAGGATCGAAAAAAAGAATAGATCCAAATGACCCAGGAATGGGAAGTAAGATGTCAGCATGAAGAAACTTCATGGCACCAAAAGTCCAGAATAAGGTGGCTAAAGGAAGGGGAGAGGAATACCAAGTTTTTTCATAGAAAAACTATTGCAAGAAGATACCATAAAAAAATCTTGAAGATTAGGGATCAGGATGGGATTGAAAGAGAATCCCAATAGGAAATTGAAAATACATGGGTCAATCACTTCCAAGGGATAGCCCAGGAACTCAACCAAGACAGATGTGAGGCCATACAAAGAATAATTCAGCACATCCCCAAGTTGGTCACAGAGGATCAAAATATCGACCTAAGCAAACCCATCGCAAAGGAAGAAATTGACCGAGTGGTCCAGGAGATGCCCAACAGAAAGGCCCCAGGCCCGGATGGCTTCATAATGGAATTCTTCAAATATTGTTGGGAAGTGGTTAAGCATGACATTTACAAGTTGGTGGAGGAATCCAGGCAATCGGCATCCATCCTGAAAGCTTTAAATGCCACAATGATCACTCTAATCCCGAAATAAAATGAAGCTAGGACCCGAGACCGCTACAGGCCTATAGATTTATTCAATGTGGTTTACAAGATAATATCCAAAGTCATTGCCAATAGACTGAAGCCACTCCTTCCCACACTGATTTCACAAGAACGGGCGGGTTTTGTGGAAGGAAGAAAATCCCTGAACAATATCATCTACGCCCACGAGATCATTCACATGCTCAAAAGGCAAAGGAGAGGGGGGATGATAATCCAAATTGACCTGGCAAAGGCTTACGACAAAATAAGCTGGCACTACATGGCTAAGACATTGGAAGCTTTTGGTTTCGACCATCATTGGATCAACTGGATTGTCACTCTAGTCTTAATGACAAGATACTCGATGTTAATCAATGGAGCCCCAGCCAAACCTTTCTGTCAATATAGATGCATAAGACAAGGGGATCCATTGTCCCCCTTCATGGTCATTCTAATGATGGAAGGGCTAAGTAGAATCATAAAAAGTGCAACTACATCTGGTGAAATAAAAGGGATCAAACCATTTGAAAATTGTCCAACCTCCACACACCAACAGTTCGTTGATGATACCCTGATCCATGGCACACCCATGGTAAAGGAAGAAAAGGATTTTAAAATAATCTTAAAAGACTTCGGGAAATCCTCGGGGGCGGAAATCAACCACTCCAAATCCTTGATATATTTCTTCAACACTAATCCAATAATTCAAAGAAACTTGGCCAACATTTTGGGGTTTGAACACAAAACGCTCCCAACGAAATACTTGGTAATCCCCCTCATGGACAAAGCCCACAAAAATGCTACATGGGAAGGAGTTATCAGCAAACTGCAGGAGAGGGTAAAAAATTGGACATACAGAACCCTAAACATAGTCGGAAGGCTTATCCTCACCAAAACGGTTCTACAAGCAATTTCGGCGTATATGATGTCAGTGTTCCCAGCCCCCAAAGGAATCCTACAAAAGATCAGATCCATCCAAAGAGACTTCCTATGGAGAGGCAATGAAAATAAAAATAAATGGGCCCTAGTGGCCTAGAATAAAGTTTGCAGGCCAAAAATCAAAGGTGGTCTGGGTTACAAGACCTATAGGTAACAACTAAATCCTATTGAGCAAAGCTCTAGTGGAGATGGGTAAAAGACAAATTAGTGTCATGGGAAAACCTATGGAAGGCCAAGTATGCCCCGAACATCAGCGACCAGGAGTGAATTCGGTTCATGGGCACAAGGGAGGGATCAACCATCTGGAATATCACCTGGCGAAATAAGAACTAGATCGATAAACACAGCTTCTGGGGAGTCATAAATGGTAGAACAACAAGGTTCTGGGAGGACGCATGGCAACAAGAACCCAGAATGGAAAATCTGGATAGGGAGGATCTCCAACAGGAAATTATTTGGCAAGGAAAAACAAAAATCCATCATTACTGGAAGCAAAGGGATGGCAACACCAGATGGAGGATCTAGGACAAACTTAATCCTCAAAATAGAGCCCAGATCGAAATAATAATGAAAGAGGTGGAGGAAGAATTGGGGAAAAGGAAAATTGGGGTCTCGAAAGAAGAGGACCAATTGAGGTGGGGCAGGAAAAATGGGGGTGAATTCAACTTAAAATAAGTGTGATATAACATCGCGGGCCAGGACCAAGAAAATCCAGAGCAATAGTGGGAAAAATTTTGGAAAATCCCCTAATGGAAAAAAATCAAAATGTTCAAATGACTAGTTCTACACAATCGAATTCTAACTTGGGAGAACCTCATGAAAAGGGGATTCATAGGCCCCTCTCGCTACCATCTCTGTCAAGTCAAGAAGAAAACAATTGATCACCTCCTCGACGAGTGCAGTTACACAACAGAGATTTGGGATTGGGTGGCAAGCATATTCCACCAATCTAATAGGATTCAGGGGAACATCAGCGCAACGATCAACAATTGGAATGAGGGTTACAACGAAAATGAAATGGTGAACCTTTGTTGGAATCTAATGTCAGGGATGATCATCTGGACAATCTGGAAAGAACAGAACTGGCGCATCTTCAGGAATCAAAGCATACTGACAAAAAGGCTAAAGGAGGCAATAGTCTCTCAAATAAGAGAAGTTGTGCAGAGCCACAACTGTAAGATGAAGGAATCTCAACTTATAGACCAGGACTCCCGCATCCTGAATTTTTTCCATCTAAAAGAATGGTGCAACCGCATACCTGTAGGGCTCAACCCGCAACTGGACTCCCCCTCCGTAAGGGTTTCTCAAACTTAATTTTGATGGGGTGGAAAAAGAAAATCTAGTAGTGGCAGGGGCAGGTGGAGTGATCAGAGAGAGTGGTGGTAACATCATCCAACTATATGCTAGGAGCATGGGAAAATCAACCAACAATGCAGCAAAATTTGGAGCCCTGGAACTTGGCCTTGAAATCCTAAGTCGTGAAAGGATGACAAACACCATCATGGAAGGTGACTACATCCTGGTTATCAACATGACGAAAAGACTCCAAAATGGCACTAGAGTGGGCAAGGTTCAGCACCACTGGAACCTCGCACACTCCCTATAGAAAATCCAGGAGCATCTAAGAACTCTGAATACAGTGGAGTTGCGTTGGGTGTGCATGTCAGTGAATTCTCTAGCGGACAAGCTCACCAATGAGGGGGTTGGAAAGGAAGGCCTGGAACTAGATGATACCTGGATCAGAATTATGAGTGGTCAACTCAAAATAGACTGCAACCACCTTGCGGAAAAATATTGTGAAGGCAGTTTAAGCATGGAAGGTCACATCAAGGAGGACATCGCAAGGCCTCTCAAAAGGTACATGGGCCCTAAGAAGTATATGATTTCCTAACACTCTGCTACCAATTATCATGCAATATCACAATAATCAACAGTCGAATGACCAAAAGTAAGGCCAATACGCCAGTAAGAGGTGTGGGGAAAGCACGAGTGAAAGGCCAGGTAGCAAGTCACATGCAATGAATGATGTAAGGGATGAGGGGTTGATGATAACTAGGATCGATCTGCTAGGCCAAGTACAGGTACGGAGAGTAGCACAGTCAGAACACAAGTGAGCAAGGGTAGTGAGTGCACAGGGACAAAGGACATCCCATCAAGATCATACAAGCCTTAACAAGAAATTTGGCGGAAGCGCTCACCACCACGGGCAAACCAAGACTAAAAGGATGGGCTCACAAAGGGGAAAGGTCAATAAGAAGAGGGACAATAGAAACAGACTCACACAGAAGGACTGCAATAGTAGGGATTATTATAGAGAAAAGGGCAGGGAAAGTAAGAATACCTATGAAGTGAGGCACAAGCTGAGTAACCAGAATAGGAGTTGCGGCAGGCAAAGCGGGATGGCATGACTAAAGCAAACACACAGGAAAAGGAATCCCCCTGGGAAGGAAGTCCCTAACAGTTCACGATGGTTAAAAAGAATGGAGCAGGCAGCGAAAGATGCATAGGGCACCTTCCATACTCTAGTTGTGCTAAAAGGGAAGGCGACCATCACCTGGTGGGAAAAGGAATTAAAGGACAAGCACAAAGGTAAAGTGTGGGATGCATTGGTATAGGAGGTGGACTTGGTAACTAATCTGAGGGCCACACAACCTAGGGAAACCCTCTACCACAAAACAATGGAGATGGCTTGGCTATCCAAGATGATGGTTTGGAAAGTGAACTCGAAGATGGAAGAAACCAGGCAGGAGGATAATAGGGAAAACAAGAAAACGTTGGACAAGATCCTGAGTCGCATCAACAATATGGAAACTATTACCAAACTGTTAGTAGAGGTAGAGAAGGACCAAAAATGAAAGCTGGAGCAGTTGGCATGCCAATTATACCTCTACCTACGCTATGTCCATCACATGGACATCACGCCTACTAATGGACACGTTGTGTCATCTCAAATTAGGAAGACTCGCACAACCTTCCGAAAGGAATATAACAAGATCCAGGCGGATGATGGGAAGGAGCACCCCCAAGTGCTAAAACACTTCATAGTTCTGACTTAGTTATTGGGTAGTCTATAGGCAATAATTCTAGGCTTTGTCAGGTTAGCTCAGATGTCTTTCACGCTATGGTTTAGGGGGGATATTTTAGTCTCTTCTTTTATGTCTGTGTTTTTTCTTAAACTAAATATGGAAGGTATGGTCTGGTTTCCCTTGGTGGTAGACCAATACCATCCCTCATTACTTTCAACTTGCGCAACTAGGGACCCCCTGGTCTGGTTTCCTTCTAGGCAGACCACGATCCCCACTTTTTGTATCATAACCTTTCTAGTAATATAGATTCCTACACTCACTTACAAAAAAAAAAAAATAGTCGGTACACATGCATGTAAATTTCCAGCTAAAGACCTATCAACTATCAATAAATAATTCCAGATTAACTAATTATTGAGATAAATATTAAACATATATCAACATGTATATTTAAAAAAAATGAGAAATCAATGAGAGTAATATTCAAGATTCACAACATAACTTCGTCAAAATAGCATCTTACTAGACATCAATAAAGGACGACATAATGTAGAACAATCCACACTTTAATCACAGATTACACAATGGTTCCAATCAAATTCCAAGGTCTAGAGGAGCTTCTCTATTAATTGTAGAAATAATTCTTCAATATAACAACCACTTCTAAACAACAAATCTAAACAACTAAAATAAATAGCCACCTCGATGACTAAAAATATATAACAACAACTTGATTCATGACGACTCAGGTAATCTGGGTGTTCTTGGACTTTCATGCTCGTCCATGTAATTTACCCTCTCAGTAGATCTTGGCAAAAATATCACCGAAAGGAAATCGATGTTGATTCATAGACATACTTAACTCATGTTTAGTGTCCCAGACTTGGCGAGTGTACTTCTGCGCTCTATCAGTCAATTGCTCAAGTCGATCGATAATATTAACTTGATCAACGACATATCTTTGCACATGCCCTCATTCCACAACAACTATTTTTCTGACTTCATTCCTATATTCATCAACCAATCATGGAAAATCAACCGATACTTCATCTATTGATCGAAATTATATCGAAGAGCCAAAAAATTTTAATCAGAAATCGAACATTGATTGGTTCAACTTCTCCCACACTCAATGGAAACACTCTCATTCTTCTTCCACTCTATCTCTTGGCTCGTCCACAATGTTTGCCCAATGTTTAGTTGCCAAATGCACTTGAGCTAACCACTAATTTGAAAATAGCTCTTTATTGTGGTCTTCTCCCCCTTTGTCCTTCTACATTGCTCAGATGAACTTGACTCTTTGTAAGGCATCGATGCCCTTCTCTACCCACCAAATCACCTCCTTGTAGGTAATATAGAATAGTGAGGATTCCTCATCAAGGGAAACTACCTTCATCACTAAGTCTTGTTTCACTTTAAGGCGTTTTTCATGCTCTTATAACAGGTCCTTCTTGTTGTCCCTTGACCAAGTTTTGAGGAATACTTGGTCATATTTGACCATTTTAGGTACTCCAGCATCCAGTCAGAGAAGGAGCGCATGGCGAAGAGGAGATCACGGGATCTCCGCCCCTTTTTAGGGATTTTTGGGCTTTTTGGGAATATTGTAATGGGAAAGGGATATTGGCCCTTATTTAGGCCTTTTGTATGTATAAATAGAAGGGTAGGAGATGTGTATGAAAAAGGGGGGTGTGTGATTTAAAGTGAACAACTTAGTGCATAAAGTAGATCTATGTGATCAGACGTCTGTGTGACTGTAAGAGCTCTATGCCTACTGTAAGTATTGTAAGTGCTGAGTGCATGGGTCAGGGGAGGACTTAGTGCTTGGATATACCCAGGAAAAGAGGATCTAGCGAGTTGTGTAGATCTCTTGTCCTAGGCAGGGTGGGATCTTGAAGGCTTTGTGATGTCACTTGGTTTACAGAAGATAATAACAGAAGAAGACTTTGTGGGCGTAGCCCTGGGGTGGGGGTGAACCACGGTAACTCTGTGTATTGTGGTGATATGTTTGTCTCTCTCTTGCTAAGTTCTCTAATATGTTTAGATAGATCTATTGATGCTTTGTTCTTATGAGATATGAATGCATGCTAGATATGATACATAAGATGCTAAGTTCTTAATCTATTAAGTATAACCTATTTATCATTGCTAAGTGCTAGATCTGAGTAATTACTATGGTGCTCTATGCTTTCTGTGAAGTGTATTAATGAATGTATGTTAAGGAATAACTGATGCTAAGTGTGTTGTAAGCAAGACAATCATAGATCTGTGTCCCAGCTAAGGTTGCAGACACCTGAGTCCTGCAACCACCCCTGCCTCTACCTTGGGTGAGACTTCATCTGCTTCGCAGGTGTTTCCAAAAGGGTCGGTAGTTAGGGTTTTTTTGGTGTGCTCTTAAGCGTTGAACCCTGGGTCTGCCCCTGTCCCAACAAATGGTTCCGTTGTCAGGACCTGAAACTGTGATTGTTGGGAACTGAAGAAGAAAAAGCCTTGTGCAAAATAAGCTTTGTGCATATATCTGTTGCCCTAGTGCGCAGTGTTCTGTTTGACCTGTGAAGCTTTGTGCCAAGAAAGAGAGGTCAAATTTGAAGACGAGAGGTCAGATCTAAAGAAAGAGAGGTTATATCTAAAGAAAAGAGGTCAGATCTGAAGAAAAGAAGTTAGATCTGTGAAGAAAGAGGTCAGATCTGCAAGAAAAAGGTAAGATCTGTAAGCTTTGTTCTTTGATAAAGGTAAGAATAGTTAAAAGTCTTAGATCTGGAAGCTTTGTGCTCTATAGAAGTAAGATAAGTGCAAATTTTTGTTTCTAAAGCATGGATTTAGGTATGTTTGATAGATTTTGTCCTAGCTTCAAAATTAGGGCATTAATAGATGAAAGAAAGTTTGATATGAATAGATCTGATAAGTATAGTGATAGATATGTTATACCTATGCATCGAAAGAATGTTTGGACTAACAAGTGGATGCAGGATCCTAGAAAGAGTTTTTTGTAGGCTAGTCACCATGATCCTGGTGTGCAGTACAGAAGGAGTTGGGGAACATCTAAACGAAAAAGAGGATTAACCCTTTGTTATAGTTGCAAAAGACCAGGACATCTTGCTAAGGAATGCCCTGGGAGAAGACCTAGTTGCCTCTGTTGTAAGGCTATGGACCATGAAGTATTAGATTGCCCTAGAATGATTGCTAGGCTTGAGAAGCTGAATATGGAGCAAGCAAACCCTGAAGGATATCAAGAGACCAAGATTATAGCAGAAACCCAGAAAGAATCAGAAAATATATTGTTACAGATGAAAGATACCTTGAATGACCACCGACATATTAGGCTATCAAAGATCTTCAAAGAAAAGGAGCAAATCGAAGTAAGAATAGGGGACTTTGACATTGACTGTACTCTTGACAAAGAAAGACAAGTGAACATTATGCCAGAAAGAACTTGGGAAGCTATAGGAAATCCTACCATGATCCCTTCCCTAGGAGGAACAAGTTTCTTCAGAGGAAATCTAGTAAACCTATGTGGAAGGCTCACCCGGATACCTATGACTGTCAAGGGAACTTCGACAGAGGAAGAAGTTGAGATCATTAAATTTGTTGAAGATAGCACCCTGTTTACCATGCTCATAGGAAAACCTTGGATTGATAGAGAACAAGCCAGACGAAAAGAAGAAGAAAAAGTTTTGGAACAGAAGAAGCAAGAGTTAAAATACTTTATGACCAGAAGGATCGCGCACTTGATTGAAGAATGGAAGAGCAAATCGCAGATATTTAATAGTAGCAACTTCGATGTCGAAGCTAAGAGAACATTTGAGGATCCACAAAAGATCGAGCTACCTATTTTTGATACAGAAGAAGTATTATCAAGGAACCCTAGGAAAGATTTTCCACAACACGAAGTAATTAATACCACAGAAGATAAACATCAGAATGGTAAAAGCATTACTGAGACGAGGTTCACTGGGAAGAAGGCTAGGAAGTTAAGATATTAGAACAACGACATAGAGTACTTCGCCACGATATCAGAACAATGACATAGAGTACTTCGCCATGACGAAGCAATATAGCCATTGGAACAAATATACCCGTTCGACCGTTGCTCTGAACGAATCGAAAAGTAGTTATGGGTTACCACTAGACCATTGGATAGCACCAGAATGGATAGAATGGAGTTAATGAAAGATTCATATCCATTCCAAGTAGCCTGTTGCAGAATTACTTACTTATTCCATCGCGCCATGCCCGGAAGACACTTTTTCCAATTGAGAACTTGAGCTTACAGAATACCCACATTATGAAACAGTGATTACTCTAGTTTTATTCTCTATCTGATTATGGTACCAACAATCCATTGACAACCTGATACAGTTATCCCGAGCTTACATGTCCAATGAGATTAGCACACCAGAAGAATCAGTGAGAGAAGTACTTGCTAGATTTATGACAGAAAGAGTCATGTCAGAAAGAGGGATGTCCACTGGAGTCCAAGCCTCGTCGTCGAGAGGTGTGGCAGCCTCCCCATCGACTTCTTGATCTGGAACATCTCGATCCGACCCAGAGTTGAGAACTAAGCATAGGGACAACGCAGCCAACATGAAGTTAGTGCCAACCATCCTACCAGCTTACATTCCCCCTCTAAGTGGTGAGATTAATAGGGACAGTGTCCCTAGAGACTTTGAATACACCCTAGTCCTTGCATATCTATCGAAAGGAGTTCACACCTACCACACAGATCAAGACAAGGTTACAGCGTTGAAGTTTTGTGACTTCAACCTGGGAGACCGTAAAGCCTACAGCATGCTCACACCATCTAAGTACTTAATGAGGACTAAGGGCTGGAACTCGAAGATCGTCCCTCAGCAATAGACGATGAACCTTGCACAGTCTACTATGCTCAATGTTATGAAAATAACGCACTTCGGCAGACATCAGGAGGTGATTGCTTGTGTGAAATTACTGCTAGAAAGTTACCACGGAGGATACCTATGGTTAAACCGTTGCATAACTGTTGATTCAGCATTGATCAATAGGATTACTAGGCTTAGCATGCAAGGCCCTGATCCCCATGAGTACTACCCTGGAAAGACCGCAGACCGCACTCTTTCACAAAAGATTAAAGAGGCTTATGGAAATGTTTAAAAAGGGGCGTGAGGTTACAAGGTAGCCTCTATCGAGAGTGGCACAGTGTGCCTTGCATGTCAGCTAATAACAGGGAATTTGGTACATAATAATAGACCTACACAAGTATCCGGATTTGTAGTTGAGCTTGTGGGGAAGTGCGCGGAGGGACTACAAATGAATTGGGAAAACTATTTCGTCAATTAGCTAGAAATTGACTATAGAGAATCCTAGGACCAGGGGCATGAATTCCACTTTAGTTGGATGCTAATATCGATCGCCTTTGTTGCATGGGAGCTATCGGAAGGTGCAACCTTCCCCGAACTTGACCCATTCGAACCATTAGCTACGAAGTTCAGTACCTTATGGTACTCGATGGACATGATCAAGCAGTGGCAATCAAATGACATTTTTCACAGATACTATAACCAACTGAAAGCATCCATAGGGGGTGAGCCTCTCATAACCCCGAACACTTTACAAAGGTTCCATCCTTTGATAAATTTCAACACGGACCACCACTTTATATACCTAACTCCACGCCCTGATGAACACTAAGAACAGCTTCAGTCCTATTATAGGCTGACCGAAGAAGACCTAGAAGAAATCACCAAGGAATGGTCGGCAGACCTCCTTGTTCCAGCAGATCCGGTGGACATTTCAAATATTGACAACCCAGAAACTGTGCAGGACACACCTAGTTCCATTAATATGAAGAAGACAAAGAAGACAAAGGAAACAAACAAGCCTGAAGAGGTTCAGGATGTAGATAGCTACTCTGTAAAGACAGCTTCCATCACACCCGATCAAGAAGGTAACAACAACGACCTAGAGGAAGTCGAACAACAACCAGAAAAAGAATTCTAAGTTCCAAAGAAGAGAAAAGGGTCACCTTCGAAGTCTTCCTCTAAGAAGAAATCAAAAGAGACCGTGACCAAGATGAAGACCACGCTCAACCCCGATGACTTCAGCTTTCTCCTCGCAACTTTGAATGAAGCCATAGAAGAAATTACAGAAAAGCAGGAGGCCAAGCAACAGATGATGTATGACAGAATTTAAGCTGAGATCCAAGGAGTGCAGTGAACACTTCAGTCTAACTGTGCAGTCTCCACTGCACCCATACCAGAAGGAACAACAAAAGCAAGAGATGAATCAGTTCAACTCCGCAGGATTACCGACATAGTCGAAGTACACCTTCGGAAAGCGGAAGAAGTAACAACGCATGCCACCTAGGCCCTAAAGCAATCACAGGAGGAAATAGTAGAGCAGTGTCGAGCTTCATAGCAAGAGAAGGAGGCCATCCAAGAGAAATTTGATAGAGACAGAGAAAAAATCCAAAAGGAGAAGGAGCAGCTTCTCGCGAAGCAGATCGGAATTGAAGAAGTTGTCAACAGAGCATTTCGCTCTATGGCCGGCTTAGAAAAAAAGGCCGAAGAACCCTTAGACCATCAATTGATGAAGCTTCCTGAAGTTATTCAGCAACTGCAGCAAAGAGTTGTGGACTTAGAGCTTCAGATCATCCCAAGTACCCCGCAAGAAGAGCGCGACCAACGAGAAATAACTTCCTGGAGTATAGTAGAAAGGATTAAAGAACTCACTAAAGAATGCAAACAACTAAGTACCAGAAGTGCGCAGATACATGAGAACCTGACCAAGTACCCGGAATTACATAAACTGGAGTCGCAACTCCAGGAGGCGAAGTAGCATGCAAATAGACTTCAGATGCAATTGAAGGCCCTATCAACTATAGAGAAAATGAAGCAATCCCACGAGCAACGTGTCACACAGCAGCAGATCCACATGATCCATAGAAAGGTCATGGAAGTGACACAACAACTTCAACCTTTGCAGGATAAGGCATGTCAACTACTTTTAGAGATTGAGAACCAAGGGATAGAGCTACAACATGTCGTAATTACAGCAAAGCAGCGCCTAGAAGGACTAGTCAATAACGCACTCATATAGGAGTTCACCGAGCATGAGGAAATCACAAAGCAGCAGGTTGAAGCATATCAAGCCAAGCTCAAGGCGTTCAAAGCGGAACTAGTCAGACCTGAGTAACTCGGGACGTGTCACGGGTGAGTGTTAGGGGCATGTTGGCCCTTGACCAAGTTTTGAGGAATACTTGGTCATATTTGACCATTTTTGGTACTCTGGCATCCATTCGGAGAAGGAGCGCATGGAGAAGAGGAGATCACGGGATCTCCGCCCCTTTTTAGGGATTTTTGGGATTTTTGGGCTTTTTGGGAATATTGTAATGTGAAAGGGATATCGGCCCTTATTTAGGCCTTTTGTATGTATAAATAGAAGGGTAGGAGATGCGTATGAAAAAGAGGGGTGTGTGATGTAAAGTGAACGGCTTAGTACATAAAGTAGATCTATGTGATCAGACATCTATGCCTATTGTAATTATTGTAAATGTTGAGTGCACGGGTCAGGGGAGGACTTAGTGCTTGGATCTACCCGGGGAAAGAGGATCTAGCGAGCTACATAGATCTCTTATCCTAGGCGGGGTAGGATCTTGAAGTCTTTGTGCTGTCACTTGGTTTACAGAAGATAATAACAGAAGAAGACTTTGTGGGAATATCCCCAGGGTGGGGGTGAACCATGGTAACTCAGTGTATTGTGTTGATGTGTTTGTCTCTCTCTTGCTAAGTGCTCTGATATGTTTAGATAGATCTATTGATGCATTGTGCTTATGAGATATGAATGCATGCTAGATATGATACATAATATGCTAAGTGCTTAATCTATTAAGAATAACATGTTTATCATTGCTAAGTGCTAGATCTAAGTAATTACTGCGGTGCTCTGTGCTTTCTGCGAAGTGTATTAATGAATGTATGTTAAGGTATAATTGATGCTAAGTGCGTTGTAAGAAAGATAATCACAGATTTGTGTCCTAGCTAAGGTTGCAGACACATGAGTCCTGCAACCACCCCTGCCTCTACCTCGGGTGAGACTTCATCTGCTTCGCAGGTGTTGCCAAAAGGGCCGGTAGTTAGGGTTTTGTTGGTGTGCTCTTGAGCGTTGTACCCTGGGTCTGCCCCTGTCCGAACACTTCTTCAAATTTTCAACTCCTCTAGCTTCTTGATAGAATTGCATTTGGTGTTTGAGGGAGGTTATCACAATTTTCTCTTGTTCTAGCTCCCATTCTTCTGTGATTTCCATGTCAAAAGAGGAATGTGAGATGGCTAGTCATGTTGTTTAAAGTTGGATCATCTTGGATTTCTTAGTATCTATTATGACCTCTTATGAGGTGCACAACACGCCATTGTCTAGTGTGGTATTCCTCTTTCTATGAGTCCTTTTGACTATATATCTTCTCTTATTATCATAAGAAAGAGATTCCAAGTCAACCACCTCCTCCATTGGTTGAGGGATAGGCTAATCACCCCAGGACAATATATTACTCAAACTTCCAGGAGTACAAAAAATTTCTGATATATGGTCATGGGTTAGTTCCTCTACTAGAGAATCATTTCTTGTAATTTTTTCTTTCTCACTGAACCTCTCCTCATTTGTCCAAATTTCTTGGGGTTTATGTTGGGTTTATTCCTTTGTCTTTTCTCCTAAAGTTGATGAGCCATCTAGTACACTTTCATATAGCTTCTCATCATCTCTATCATTGTTTAGAAATTGGTCATCGGGTGGTGTTGATATCCTATTTGTTTTCCTCAAGAAGCTTTGTACTTCCTTCACATGTTATATTTTCATTTCTTTGGTTGTTTTGCTACTCGACATCTTGATTAGTTTGAGCATTCTTAACATCTATTTCCCCTCCCTTATTTCCAGTCAAGAGCACCTCCAAGTCATGTCCACCAAGTGGATATTGATCCTTCTCACTACTACTTTTCTAGATGTCATCTTTATCTTTGTGAGAAGCATCATCCTTGTTTAGATGAGAGGTGCCATCCTTGTTTGGGTGAGAGGTATCATCCTTGTTGGAGTGAGTGTCTTCCTCATTGCCATCCATTGTTGTTTCCACCTTCTTCTCACTTACTAGGCTTGTTGAAGTTCCATCTTTATTTGCATTTCATTTATAATGGGGATAGTAGTCTCCTCCCCCTTCTCTTCATCTTTTTCCAGATCAATGAATTCCTTAGGCTCCATGATAATGGAATATTTTTCCTGGTCCTCCTTGAGATTCTACTTGTGTTCTTCCTTCTCTTTTTCCAGCCGCTCTAACTACTCTTTATTTTGTTGTTTCTCTTCTTCTTCATGTTTCCTCTTGAGTTTATCATTTTTTTCTTGCTCCTATTTTTTTTCAACTCTTCTTCCTTTTGTTGGTCCCTTTTTATTTTTCAATGAACTCGTGCTTCCTTTTCTCCCTTTCTTCTTTCTTCCTATGTTATCTCAATGCGTTTTGTGCCACTTCCTCTTCATCTTTCCTTCTATGTTCTTCCTGCAATATTCTTTCCTTTGCTTGTTCCTTTAGGATTCTTTCTTACTCTACTTGAAAAGCTTGTTGTTCCTTCTCTGCTTTGAGCCTCTCCCCTTCTTCCTTTTTCCCTTTATCAATTCCCTTCCTTGAAGATACTCCAAGATTTACCATTTTGATTTGCTCTTCTACAGGTGAAGAGGCAAAAATTGTTACTTTTGGTTTGGCTCTCCTTTTTTCCACTTTTTCCAGTCTTGAGAAGTCTTGGTGAACAGTTCATCCTCCCACTTCTCATGAGCATATGGCCAGTTCAAGACCACTTGCTTGGCATGCCTTGAAACTAATCCATTGAGGTTGTGTTTTATGTACCTTCATGTCATAAACTTGTATTCCAAGTGCACTTGGAATTCTTTCTCTGCATGTTTATCATATTTCACCATGTAATACCCCACCAGAAAGACATAAGGGATAAACTTATTTTCTTATCTTTCACTAGGGTGGCATTGAATCCTTGCATGATGGATTTATAGAATATCTATCCAATTACCATCATGTCGAGTACATATTCTGGCAACATGTGTGGTGGGCTAGTGGCTCTGTAGATTCTTAAGTAGGTATGCTTCTCTTCAAAGTACCAATTTCCAATGCATGTCAATATCTTCTTTACATGTTGGGATAATCTAGGATATTCTTGTCCAAATATTAGAAAATAGATCCTAGGTGTGAAGAAATCACAATTATGGGAACAATTTTTTTTATATCTACTCTCCCAAAGTATGTTGAAGTATACATGGATAGGTAATTCAAAAATATGTCATCTAAGTGATAGCCTAGGGAAGGTTTTATGGGCACACAGTACATCCATGAGGAAGTACACCATGTGAAAATTAGGAGGATCACTAGGCTTTGGTGATTGTGCTTGAGCAATCCTTAGACTATGTTGTTTTGAAATAATTCCTCCCCAATTAAATTTTCTATACCACAACACTACATGATAGGATAATGGTAGCCAAGCTACCTAGATCTGAGAGTAGTCCCTTTCCCCATACATCCTAAATAACAACATCATAGCATACATATATGGTTCCCTCAAATTGGTGATGGAATTCCTTTTGGTGGACTGATTGATGAATTCCATGTCTTCCTTCCACCAACTATTTAGTATTTTGTTGGTGTCATACTGCTCATAAAATGCAATATCAAATTATTTGGAGAGGGACTCATCAAGATATGAAAATTTGTAATAGGTGTTGATATCCCGGGGAAGAAAAGAGCATATGCATTCCCCCCTATCGTTTACAATTCTATAGTTTTGGGATTCAATATGGGTAATCACCCACTCCATGAGTTCTACATAATACATGGCAGGTGCCCAAGAAGCTATAGAGTGCAACGGGGACTTTTTAATTGCAGGAAACATTGCATCATCTACTTCCCTAAGCTCCAAGTTTCTATGCAGGTATTCAAGATAATATTCATTATTAAATTTTGTAAATAGATCAGTCCAAGGAGGAATTGGCACTTGTGTAGTATCTTTGCGTCATGTGCATGGCTCTGTATACCAAAAAAGTGACACAATGTTTGAAATCTTCTTCTAGGGCATCCTGATGAGGGGTTCTGTACTCTTAGACGTTGGGGCTTCTTTCACTTGTCAAGGCACAAAACTACAACTAGATTCAACATTCCCAAATTGTGTCCTTAGTTTCCTCGAAGTCCTTTGTGCGAGATATTTTCTAGGAGGCATCGTGTCTGCAAGAAATAACTCCCGGTAAGAAAATATCATAATAACACTCTTAAAGCTTGATATGCATAGTATAAACATACATGTCACCAAACAATATCTAAATTCACTGGAATAGAGCTTACCTGAAAACAATTTGATTAATATGTGATTATTTGTCAACTAAATCTCTCAGAACCGGAGTTAAAACAGGTTCTACAACCTTCAATCGTTAGAAATCAAAGTGAATAGGCAAAATGCACTCAGTTGACAACAAGCTCAATTAAGTGAATAATGCAACAATTTTGGGGGAGAACACAACTTAACAGCTAAATCTTAAAATAACGGGGAGAAATATTTCAGAGTGATGGTGTTTAATACAAGGGAGGTACCTCTCACCATCATTTAATGGATGACTTGACGCATGGAGGTGACCATCGACGGTTTTCGAAGTCATTTAGATCGATGTGTTGTGGTTTAGTTGGGTTCAGGGGTCGTAAAACTTCGTACACGTTTCAAGAATAAAGTCAATTTGGTTATACACACCTGCAATTGTACAGAGGTGACATCAACTAAGCGCATGCATGGGTGATGTGGAAGATAACCATGGCATTCAAATGGAACATGTCAATACTTGATTTGGGAGCTATTTTGTTGACGCATCGAGGAACCCACTTCAATAGTGAGGCAAAGAAAAATATATGATCGATGATCCAACAACTCAAATTGAATCCTTCCTTTTGATGAGATGGTCAATATCATTATATGCGAGACTCCATAGGTGTTAGGTGCAGGTGAAAGTGACATGGCCGACCGACGTGACAGGTAATTCAAGACGTGTCAATGGTTCAATGGAATATGGGTAAGGTGGCATGTTGATAGTCACATCCAAGCGTGAGGAGAGAATGAAACTTAAAGATGTAGGATCGATGGCTCATATGCAGTAGCTTCTTTAATTAGACAGTTGGTAGTTTCTCAAGTGTAAACAGTTAGTGGCATTGGCTGATAAGCGTGGAGAAATTTCAAATGTAGTGAACATCGCACAACCCCGACGACCGATGAGCGTGCAACTCGAGGGATGATGTGGTTCTAATGCAAATCAGTATGAATGGTGTTGTGGCAATGCTACGTGGCCTATGACTTGGCTAGAAGGAAAATGAAAATTTTGATGTGGCATGTATGGAAGGTGACATGGAATTAATATGAATGACACGTGGTATCCTATGTGGCACCTAGAATAACTCACAAAAGACCTCTTCCCTTGTTAATTGGTGGACGACTGATATTTACCAAAGGATTAGATCGGATGGTGGGTGTGTGTCGAAGGCTCAAAGGTTCATACTTAGTTTTTTTTTCTAACCTTATCTAACAGAGTTTTGGCCTTCTCCCGACGATCACATCGGGAGACATTGGAAAGTGTAATTTCGCGCGTGTTACCATAATGAACTAGACGATGCCTGATAGGACGATGAATCTCCTTCCCTTAATCATCATCGGGTCATGTCAATTGTGATGATTTCACAATTTCTTCAATCATTACATCCCCGCCCGATCTAATACATACATCGGCCCAATCCAAAAGAGAGTAATTTTTTTTAGGATTAGGTGTTTCATCTTCTAGTACTTGGCTGATCAGTTTTAAGCGTAATTATTTATCTTTGTGGTTTAATGTGGGCTTTCGTTACTAGCTCAAATAATAATCAAAACCAAACTCAAAGAAATCAAAGAAATCCAATCAAGCACAAAAATTTAAAGGTTTATAAAACGCAAACAAACTACAAAACAAATTAAAAGTGGTACCCTAAAATTTATGAAATTTTAAGGGTGTGTTGAGTGCTCAACATGTTAATGTTTTGTAACAAGATATTTCCTAAGATTGCAAATGCTAGAGGTAGTGTTATTTCCTAACAAGTTGTAATATATGAAAATCTAGTAAATCTAATGAATAAGGTATAGATTTGGCCATGACATGACTCCTTTGAGACGTTATTCATCTAGACGCATTTTGTGGAGAGGGAGATCCCAAGGTAGTTGGATGCATTATGTTTTATGGTTGCTTAGGGTGCAGTGCAAGTGTTATCGTGTTACATATTGAGGGTGCTTTGTGGAATCACATTTTGTGAATATGGAGATTTTGTGGAGGTAGAATGACCTAGTCACTAGGCATTGTTTAGAGTGTTGTAGCAGGTTTTATGGAGGCTTTACAACTTCCAAGCCATAAGATGGACCAATGCCAAGACTTGGGTCCACTTATATTGAGTGAAGCACAAAGGCATCCTAGGTTGTGGGGAAAGTGGTTGGAGAAACTTGATTATATGAGAAGACCATAAAATAGATGCAAGCCATCAAAGGTGAGAGTGAAGAGTCATTTTGTTTTATATTTATTCCCTCTACTAATTAGCATTAGATGTATATTTAGTTTTTCTTTTTAGAAATAAAATATTTGAAATAGATCCTTCCTTACATTTGCATATTCCACTTAAAGAGTAGTTTTATTTATAAAAACTAATAAAAAGGTTGTCGAGCCATTAATCTAAATATTTTTCCTATACCTAACAAGAAAGAGTCTAATTAAGCCTCTTTTTGAGGGTACACCCCTACTGTTGATGTTGGTCATTCTGGCACATCAATAGAATTGATGCTAGAAGGAGGGAAAATAACAAGTCGTCCTACATGCATCCATTCTTTTCAAAATGCATTGACTTCCCATGGCTCCTTTCCATGTTCCTACATGGGATCATGTCTTGAGCCTCCTAGAGCCATTACATGACATCCTAAAAAAATCAACTAATCTCTTGCTGAAATTTTATGGTGAAGGGAAAACCACTCCATTCATACATCTTCATACATGTGAGCTTAAATTTAAATTAATAAAAAAACTCAAAGAAAACGTAATATGTAGGTTATTTTCCCTCACATTTGAAGGACACGTTCAAGGTTAGTATGAGGTACTACCAACCAAGTCTATTCACTAGTAGAAACAATTTAGGGCAGTCTTCTTAGTTTCTTGTGATACTTATTAGTTTGAAAATATTTGTTGTGCACTCGAAGAGATACATAAAGAGAGATAAACATCATAGTGATTTCATACTGAGGTTTATGCATTTTTATCATAAGCTTTGCAAAAATGATAAACCATGTAGGCAAGAAATGCTTGAGTGGTTCTCATATCTCCTCTCAATCCATGAAGAAGAAGAGTTATCATTAAACAATGAGAAATATTCACATTATCAAGAGTGTCTTCCACTGAATATATTACCCTCACAGATGTATGAGTTTAACCCCGTTTATCCATCTTCAACATATAACCCTAAGATTTTATCACTAATTACCTTCCCTTTACATTTGTATGAGACCCACTTATCCAACACGACCGAGGTTAAGCATACCTCCCAATGAAACTGATGATTTTACTAATCTAAAAAATACACCTATACAAAGATATGATTTGGCCATCACGTCGTAGCACCAAAGTGTACCTCAGAAAATGAATTCACCATTCTGACAAAAGATAAAGAAAAGGGAATGATTTCCCATCCATTCACTTGTCAAAAAACAAGAATATGCACATCAAATTTCATGGATTCTTGAGGCTTGTATCATTGTGAAATTAAGAGTATTTCTTTTGAATATACACCCACTGACAACCTCATTAATCAAAATAAAAGAGAATGCATTATTTGTTGCATATACACTCTTGTTGCGAATAATAATGAGCTCTTAGGTTTTGAATTTTCCCATATTTTGTTGCTAGATATTTTTGTAGGCTTCGACTTGAAGGGTTTTCCATTAAATCATGAGGAAGATTCACAAGATCATGATTATTTTCCCCTAAATATATTTACCTCGCAACCTTATGAAAGATTATCCTTACAAATCCTTCATTAAGAGAGGTGGAGCACCTAGGGGTAAGAATGTTAATTGTTGATAAGGATAGAGACCTAAATGGTAGCAATATGCAACCTTATCCTATACAAGGGATTTATTATGATCAAATTTTTACAACAATACCATGTATATTATAAAATAAATCTAGCTTTCAAACTAGCTTTCAAACAGGATTAAACACTATAGTGTAGCATCTCATCAACTCTCTCATGGGGAAATAGTAGAATTGAAAATACTCAAATTTGGACTGTCAAGTAGGAGATGATGAGATAATACACTCCGACAACCTCCAAGGATAGGAGAGAAGGAAACACCAAAAATATTCTTCAAATGTTATCATTAAAGATACTGATAGAGTCTTGGATTCCCAAGATTCTCATTTGCTCTCATCAAACTCTGAAGAAAATACTCATTTGAGAGAGGATTTGCATATTTAACCATCTTTGTTTCCTCCTCTGATTCCAAGGTTATATTTGATGAAGGTAAATCAATGGATTTGATAATAGAAGACATGGAAAATCAAGTTAAGGATATTGTTCAATAACATGTGCTTGAGCTAAATGATATTCTTGAGGAAGAGGTTGAGCAACATAAAATGGTAGATGAACACCTATCACGATCATTTTTGGAAAAGAAAAACGAGTATTGTAAATTTGACCAATGAAAGTGGTGATTATACTTCTTTGTTAACTACTCCTATGAATGATAAAGAGATCAGTTTATTTACAGTAACAAATTCTGTTGATTGTTGAGACTCGTATATAGTTTGCAATCTAATGTTTGAGAACATCGAGAGGAAAAGATTACAAATGATGATGTCGTGCTTAATCACAATGTTTCTTATCAATGAATGGTTGTGAATAACACCACTATTCTTAGTGAAAAGTTCAAGTTCTGAGGCTGCTAAACATATCATTAATGGAATGATTATGAAGTACATATTGTATGCACCTTTGAACAATGCTTGTGAGAAAACAAATTCTAAGGAAGAATAATCCCAAAATTTGAACCTTTTGGTATGCACCATGAAAATAATAATGTTCTCACTACAGAGGAAATGGAATTAAACTGCATGACTAAGCAACAAAGTGAAAGGGACATTAATCTAGGCTAGTTTCTTTCAAATCCCATCCAAGATTTTGAAGAATACAATTTTTTTTTACAACATTGAGGTTTGGATGGAGTCATCACTTTTTCAATGGTTTCCTCAAAATGGTAAGTATTTGGTATTTTTAATTGTGAATGGAATATCTGATGTTTCAATTCTTTCAACAATACATTGTGCAATATACCAATCCAGTATAAATATGCAATGACCCAACTTTCGTGTAAGGGTCAAAATCCTTCTTTGGCTACATTGGCTATATGATTTCACGTGAGGTTAAAGGGGCTAGTGTAGTTTAGTCTAGATTTAAAGTAGGGTTAGATCATTAAGTTTTAGTATTTCTACTATTCACTTTTCTTTCCTAGATTTAGTTCTTTTGTTGAATTAGTATTAGTTTAAGCTTTGATTATTTAGCTAATTTTTCAATACAACCTACGTATGCTAGCAATTTTTCAAATCTCTTTGGTTTTATTAGGTTATGTATCTTTTTTTGCTATATTGTTGGATGTTTCCATTTCAAATAATAATAATAATAAAAGTTCATAGGTGGCACTTTTGACCATTAAATATTATTTTCTTCCAAGGTTGGCTTACTCTTGTCCAAAGTTGATATAATGGTTTTACATATGTTTGGCATGTTGTGCCTTTACTGAAGATAATGATTAACAAAGGTGAATCCTGAGAGAAATTTGATCAACAAATAATAGAGGTGAGTAAGTGTGCAACATTGCCAGGAATTCAAATTCTAGCAAAGAACTTAATATCCAATCCTAGACCATCCAGGAAAACTCAAGGATGTAAGGATCTATCACACAAAGAGATAAGCAATCAACACTGAAAATGATCCTATCTCTACTAATTTTCAAACCCTTCTAAACATGATACTTACATGTGTAATATTTTGGAATCATGAACCATGTTTCAAGAGATGCATTAGTATTTGATTTTTCTTAATAAATGATTGTTGGTGAAGGATATGCAAGATTATATTTTATCTACCTATTCTTACTTAGATATCCTACTTTTAACAATGTACGAGATGGGTGGTATGCTTGTTGATCTCATTTGCACCATGAAAACCACCCTCATTCTGATTTTTGCAATCTATTTTATTATCTCATTCTAAATAACCCCTATTGTAGGTTTTGTTAAGAATTTATACTTTTATGAATATGGCTTATGCCTACATTTATTAGATTTTGGATTTTTTATTGCAAGTGATCACCTCTATGCTACTTATAATGGGCTATGCAAGATGAAAATCAGTGTTTGTTGTGGCCTGAAGGGAAAGCAACTATGGATGAATTCGAACAGTCAAAAACTAAAATTGTGCCAAGGGTCATCTAGGGAGTTATTGGTAATGTCATTTTTATCAAAAAAAATTTCCCCTTGATGGTTCTTCTGTAAGAATAGACATTGTCATGAATTATTATGGAGTGTTGTTGGGATATGGAAGCCTTCAAGAGTCTTAAGTATGTGTCGCTTTTACTTCAAACTCGAGTGTTTATCTATATTTAAAGTCCTCAACTTCACCTTATCTTTTTGTCAAAGCCAACTAGTTTCTAGGAGAGCTTGCAGTTTTTCTTCCTAAGGAGTCAAGTCAAGAGATATATAATTCATTACCAAAGGCCTTAGTCATGCCAAATATTGGAAATGTATTTTGGTTTCCAACTCTTGCATCTACTATTGGTGCTCTTGTAGCACTTCTTAAGAAGGAGTATACGCCAATAGAATGGATAAATTTACTACAATTTTTTGTAAATGGAACCTATAAGGAAAAGAAAGAAGCCTTCCTTTCACTAAAACTACTAGCCACTACAACAAATATAGGTGAAGAGAAAGTCGTTCTTCATGTTCCAACAATTTTGTCTACTATCAAAGGATAAATATTGAAGCAAATTCCACCTATCCCAAAGCCTTGTCCATAGGTGGTGGAGTTGGGATTTTCATCATTAGTTGCAATTGCTTGTTGCTTGGATAGTGTAGAAATAGATGAAAATGAGAACAAAAGTATATTCTTAGAGGAGTATAAACCTAGTTATGTTTTGGTTGCAAATACATTTTCTAATATTTTGCAATGGACATGGCTTTCTTATGTACAAGAAGGTATGGCATGTGAGTTGTTAACTCCTCCCTCATGTTTAAATGAAGCATCTATAATACTATGTTCAATTTTAAAGTATGCCAATGAACCAAAAATCAGTGATAAGGAATAAAATTGAAGGACTTTTACAAGTTTGTGCTAAGGATCTAGTTGTAGATGAAGCAATTCAAAAGGTTGTTATTTTAAATGAAAAAGTTCCAACTAATTTGTTTTTTCATGATGGCATATGTTCCCTGAGCACTAACCTCACCTATTGCACCATGTTCTATTATTGAAGGAATTGACACATTCATGAGATCAACAATAGAATTGTCATATTTTATTGCAACGTGGTGTGCCTATTTATTTTTGCTTATTCTTTTCTCCATGTTCCCAAGTTTTCATTTTAGAGTGAAGGCATAAGGAAGGAACTAGTAATCTGATTTATAAAGAGATCATGTTCAAATTTCAAGTAACTGAAGAGTAGGATCATTCCACTTGGGGAATGTAATACCCATGTTTCCCCTAACTTGTAAATATAACTATAGCATGCTAAAAGACTATGGGTAGACTGATTATCTGTGGATGTTGAAATTGATGAATCTTTTTTTTTGTAAGTAAAAATATTGTATTACATTAAAGAAAAACCATGTCAATACAATGTTCAGAGTCTGCCACCTGTTCTTCCATGAGCATGGAAACCAAAACAAGTGACATGCAAGGAAAATTAGACGTGGTTATTGTGAGAATCCTAGACGTGGTTGTTT
This sequence comes from Picea glauca, assembly GCA_000966675.3. Classification (NCBI taxonomy): domain Eukaryota; kingdom Viridiplantae; phylum Streptophyta; class Pinopsida; order Pinales; family Pinaceae; genus Picea; species Picea glauca. Next base: position 244,661 of record JZKD02S1836013.1, read on the forward strand.
CCATAAACAAAAGTTTTAACAAAACTAAAATTGACTATAATTGGTTAATGTGGAACAAAATGAAAGAAAATCCAGAGATACGGTGAACCCGAGCATCCTTCATTGTTGTAAGTGAAAGCGAACATTTGGCTACAAGTCGGACAACGCTTCTGAGCTAGTGCACCAGACACAGAGTTGAACAAGAGGTCCATGCAGATGATGAGAATGATCTAATGTGAATTTGGTCCTCCAAGTTCTGACACATCTCTAAGATCAGCTAAAGGTGGTCATCCGAAAAACAATGTGGGTTGAGCAAGGGCTGCTCATTTTTCCCAACCATTTCCTCTTGAATAACTGGGCCTGCATCAACCATTTCCTCTTGAAGAATTGTGCCTGCATCAACCATTTATTCCTGAAGAATTGTGGCTACATCAAGATCTGTTGGTGGATTTTCTTCCAAGGCCATCTCGTGGGTGGATTTTCGAGCTATCAAATCTATCAACTAGCTAGGGGGGATTTCTTCTTCAACTACACAGCCACCTGGATCCATTTTTGGGCGAGTTTTAGCAATTTTCATCATAGGAAGAGGAATGTATTCCTCGATTGGGAATCTCCCAGTATCAAGCAAGGTGTCAGAGAGGTGAGTGGGCGAGTTCGAGATGCTGAGAGGAGGCTAAGGAATCTCAAGCCAATTCTAGCTAGTGCGGGAGGGGCTAGTAGAGTTGGTGGTCGGATTAGAGGGTTGTGAGGGGTCTAGGTGATTGTGTCGAGATATGAAGTTGTAATAGGCCATCCCTCTTTTGGGATTACCTTGCTCTCTTGACATGGTGGAGGAATTACAACAGAGGGGAAAACCAGGTTTTCGATCCAGCAAAGAGCAGACTAAGAGAATGACGCAGGTGAGGAATAGACTGAGAATGGACATTAGCAGAGGGATGGAGGCAGTTGGACAGAGAGAAGAGTACTCACACCAAGGAGGCTTGGAATGTTAGGTGAGGATGAGAGTTGAAGGGAAAATTGAAGTGGGAGAATACCTATGAGAGCTCGCATTCATAAAAACCATCGAAGTGAATGAGAGGAGCACCATGAAGATGGAGGTGACGATAAATGAATGTTTTGTACCTACTCTAGTACTCTGTAAATGGTTCATGTGAAGATCCATTAAATTTCCTTTGGCATACCAGCACATTAACATCCCTGCAGCATGAATGTTATTCATGGTGAGTGGACTGGATGTGAGGATGGTGGCGGGGGGTAATAAATCCCTATGCCACATGAGTGCCAGGTTGCGTCTACATGGCTAGATGTCACCCCATCCGGGGGAGGGTAGTCTTGGAGAGACAACTCCTTGCATTGAAGAAACAGCTGTGAGTTCAGAGATTTCCTAGTGTTGATGAACATGGCTCCCAAAGGAGAGATTACTCCTTCATTAGCCAGCTTTCCCTCCACCTTATTAGCTTCACGTCGAATATGAGAGGTGATTAGAGTGAGTGAGAGTCGTAGAAGAGCTTGCAAACTATTTAGGGAACCCAAGAGATGCCAACTTGGAGTGATTTTCTCTAGATCATTTCCATTGATGATCTTGGTGACAAGATTGAAAATTACTTTGGAGTCCCCTTCAATTATGAGGTGATTCAAATTAAGATCAGAGGCCATTTGGATTCCTCTCAAAAGCCCCCAAAGTTCAACTGATTTTTTTGTATCGTGTCCCAAATGTTCAACCATGAGATACCGAATGTGACCAGATTTGTCTCTTATAATAGCTCCAAATCATGTCATGTTAGGATTTCCCTTGGAAGCACCATCAAAATTAACTTTATAGAAGTCGTGAGGGGGGGAGGAGCCGAGAATGGGAGCTAGACGATGAGGCATTTAGAAGAGGGTTCAGAATAAAGGGGTTAAAGAGTAAGCTTAAGTTCCAAGTAGCTAGGATGGAGGACTGAGAGGGTTTGGAGGGTAAGTCTTCCTAGGTCCAGGGATGAGCTTGGATGGTTTCATGAACATTCATGTGGATAGTGGACTAAAGGAGAGAGGGGGTAGAGGCATGGGAGTGGAAGATTCATCAATTACTTTCTTTCCACCATTGTTAAACAATGAAGTCTAGAAGGAGTTGCCAGGTTTTGTTCAGTACAGGGCTATTGTAGATATCATTTCCCCAATTTTTTATGGTATTTATGGTATTGTTTCTTTCTCTATTGGTTTTTCTCATTTTGTGAGATGCCTCATCCCATATTAACCCACTGAAAGGGAATTGATTGAGAATGTGCTCCATGGTTTCTTCCTGCTATCGACAAAGATGGAAAATTGAGGGTCCCATGAAGCCTCGCTTCCTTAGATTGTCCCATGTCAACATTTTATTTTGGACTAAAAACCAAATAAAGGTGGATACTTTCAGCCAAAGTTTGGATTTCCAAATTATGGTCCATCAGTACTATTTTGGTAGGTTGTGGAAGTTTTCATGTAGATGATATCCCTATTTGACTGTGAAAGTTACATTGGGGGTGTACCCCCAACAAATAATATCCATATCTTCACTAATGCATATCTTTAATTTGTTTACCATGTCTCTCTAATGATGTAGATCACAATTTGTTGTTGTATGGAGGTCTTGAGGGAGAATTTTCTAGTTGTGCCAAGGCGAATGAAGAGGGATGTCCAACCAAAGCTCCACAACTTTAAGGAGCCCCAAATCATGGATGTGATCCTGATAGGGAGAAGGTGATGCATGGATTGCAAAGAGGGGTGTTGTTTCCAAGATTCAGTGCAAAACATAGCATTTTGACCATTTCAAATTTCCCAAAAAGCATGAGCCTGAATGAGTGGACAATTTTTCCATGGCGCGTTCCATATGATAGAGCTTTGTATCCGGTCTTTCAGACGAATGAGTTGTGCATGTGGGGTGTGCGGAGTGTATTTGTGTGTCCAAAGTCTAGCCCATAGCTCTGCTAGAAATTTGAGCCAACGCCAATAGATATTTTCCCCCATTGTGTTATTTATCATGCCTGGGTCTCGAAGGCCTAAATCGCCCAGGGATTTTTGTTTGCACAGTTTGTCCCAGCTGACTAGGGCCCATTTTTTGTTGGGATCATGACCATTCCAAAGGAAATTCCTCTGTAGGTTCTTTATACTTTTAATGATTGTTTGTGGTGCTGCAAGCACAGAGAACATGTAAGCAGGGATCACTTAAAGCACCGATTTCAGGAGGATTAATCTGGCTAGGAGGTTGAGGGATATGAAGGTCTAGTTTCTTAGACGAGTGGATATTCAGAGGATAAGGGAGTCCTAGGAGATATTTCGAGAAGCGGAGTCTGAAAGGGGGAGTCCCAGGTAGTGGGATGAAAGGGAGCTTCTTGGTGTGTTGAGAAGGCGAGAGATATGGAGTAGATTACAGGGGGGTATTGAAGAAGAAGATTTGTGATTTAACCAAATTGAAGGAGGTGTCGAAGACCTCACTGAAGTCATTGAGAATGGTTTTAATATTGTTGGATTCATGTGTGGTGGGTGAATTCATGAGCATGGTATCATCCACAAATTGGTTGTGGGAAGCAACAGGTTGTAGCCCATGAATATGGAGACCTTGAAGAGAGTCGTCAAGTATGGAGGCTTTGATGTAGTGTTCTAAGCCTTCTTCCATGATGACGAAAAGAAAAGGGGAAAGGGGGTCTCCTTGTCGAATGCCTCGGGTAGGGGAGAAGGGTTGTGAGGGAAATCCATTAACCAGAATGGAAAAAAAAACAGAGGAGGTGAGATTCATTATCCAAGATATCCAATCATTTCCAAACTCAAAGGCTAATAGGAGAGACTTCATATAATGCCAGCTTAGTCGATCAAAATCCTTTTAGAGGTCAAGTTTGATAAGAATACATGGGGTTCGAGTAGTCTTGAGAGAGTGAATGACTTCATGAACCAGAATGAAACTATCCATGATTTTCCTTCCTTCCATATAACTTGATTGTTCTTTGGAGATGATGAAGAGGAGAATAGCCTTGAGTTGAAAAGCGATTACCTTGGAGATGATTTTGTAGATAACATTGCAGAGCGTTATTGGCCTTAAGTTATTCAGATTAGTAACTCGTTCCTCCTTAGGAATGAGAGTGAAAAACATGGCATTTAGAACTGGAAGAACTTGGCCAGAAGTGTGGGATTCCTTTACCAAATGCCAAGCCTCTTCACAGATCATTGGCCAGCTGTGATGGAAGAAATTTGTGGTGAAACCATCTGGCCCAAGAGACTTTCCTAGGGGCATGTACTTGATTTCTTGGTCCACTTCTTCCTACATGATGGGATGCATCAGGGCTTGATTATGTTCGGGAGTAACTAGGATTGGAATATGTTGAGTGATGTGATTAATAACAGGAGTTTTGTCAATGGGTGGTTCTGATAGGAACTCCTTGTAATAATTAACCATCTCTATTTATATTTCTTCATGGTTCAGAATGGTATTACCTTGAGCATATTCAAGTTTTGTTATGTGATTGATGTGGTGCCTATGGATCATGGAGCAATGAAAGAACTTGGTGTTATTTTCTCCCTCCTTGAGACATTGCACATGAGATTTATGTTTCCATAGAATTTCCTCCTGCTTCTGTCATTCTTCGAGCTTCTTCATTAGGATCTCTTCCTTGTGTTGTTGGGCCTCTATGTGACCTGATATAATTATCTCTTGTTGAATGACCTCTAGTCATTGCTCGAGTGCTTTCTGTTCTTGAAATATATTATCAAAGACGTTCTTGTTCCGACGACGAAGTTGTTGCTTGAAATTGTTTAGTCCTTGTTGAAATCTATACATCTTTGTGCCATGCAAGATCTCTGCATTGGACCACCAAGTGTGGGATAGCTCAAGAAATCTTGGATAAGTTAGCTAGAATTTTTCAAACCTAAAGGCTTTGAACTTAGGAGTAGTTATCGTGTCCATCCAAAGCTAGATTGTCCAGTGATTTGACCCAGATTTTGGGAGGATAGTGGCTTCCACCATGGGTCCTTCTAGCATGAGGGTTTTTAAGATCAGAAAGCGAACTAGTCTGCATGTTATTTGTTAAGGTCCAGTACACTTGTTGGACCAAGTGAAGGGGCCATTTTTGGTTTCGATGTCCACCAGTTTGAGGTGATCAATGAAGTCCTAAATCTCGATATTGTCTTGGTCGAGACATTTCTTCCCTCCCCTTTTTTCTTATAGGGTGAGAATAATGTTAAGAACACCTCCTACTATCCAACGCTTATGACCTACTAGTGCACCTAGATAGGATATGCTATTAAGGAATTGATCTTTCTCTTGACTGCTCTGAGGACCATAGGCATTTTTTATTGCTCCATCTTTGTTGGACTCGATGGCTCGATAGTGAGCGGTGAGGGTACTAACAGCAGAGAGGGCCTGATCAACAATGATTGTGGTAGGATTCCATAGGATGGAAAGACCTTCTGCATCCCCTTTCGAGTAAGTATATACAAAATTGCATTGATGCCAACATATTTTGAATATTTCCTCAGTTGTTTCTCCTACACATTTGGTTTCTTGTAATAGGAGAATATCTGGATCCTCAGACTTCATACAATTACAAAGAATCCTTTGTTTGGATCTCCCATTGAGGCCCCTAATATTCCAAGCGATGATCTTCATCATAAAGAGTTTTTTTTTGGGGGGGAAGAAACTCTCGATGATATGTTGGATCTTACCTGAGTTGATCATGTAGTTACATGCTTCCTTAATCAAATGTTGAGCAGTCTTATGCCCTCGTCGCTTTCTTTCTTTAGGGTTTATTCTGGGATCTAGATCTGGGTCTGGGCTAATACCTAGCATGGATGTGGCTCCCATGGTGTAGTTTAGGAAAACACTATGGACCTTCCGGATTTTCTCTACTGGTATAGTCTGCAGATCATGTTTATTGAGGTCTTCCTCTAGTCTATATAGGTCTATATTTGCTAGTTCTTGCTCATCCATTTGAATTAGAGTATCGTCTTCTCCTTCAAAGTTATTACATGGATTCGGGTGGGCTTGGGAGTCAGGATTCATGACTTGATGAGGTATTTCTTTCGGATTCATCGCATTGTTTTTTTTATTTTTGACGTTTCGGACCAAACCAATGTGGTCCATCATCATGGAGCGTTTTTTAGATATGAAGGAAAATTGATAGATCAAGTGTATAAATACATGAAAAGTTTTTTATGAAGAGCCAACTTATTAAAAATAAGAAACCTAAAAATGTATTATTTTTTTAATTTCTAGAATAAGTCCTTGTGGTTAGTGTTGGGATCCAATTCTGACTATTTTTGCAGCCATCATCTATGTTCAGTTTGTTAGGTTGTTTTCCAATTTCGATGGCTTCCCTAAATTTCCTATTGTGATAGTGATCTATCTTGGCAAGAATTTTGGCCTTTTCAATACAAATGTGATGTTTAGTTTTGTCTGAATGTTCTGCCAAATTTGAGGGATGAGTGTGATTGTGCTTGATATCAGCGGCATGTTCTTGAATCCTAATTCTAAAGGAACGACTTGTTTCTCCTATGTATTGTTTACCACATAAGCACGGGATCCTATAGAAACACTTAGTTCAATGGGATCAACATGGTCTTTGACTAACCTAAGGGAATTCCTAATAGTGTTTAAGGGTTTCAAAGTTGCCCCAACACTTTTCTTCTTCAAAATCCTAGCAAGCTTATCTGTTGTCCCTTGTATGTAAGGTAAGAAAACCTTGGACACATCATTATTTGTTTGTTCTTTATTTCTAGGTCTTTTAGTGGAATTTTGAAAGGCTTTAATCACATGATGTTTTTTATATTCATTATCCTTGAAAACATTGAGGAGGTGATTTTTCTCTTCTTCAAGGTGTTCATCATCAGAGATTCCGAAGGCCCTAGTAGCTAGGGTGTTGAGAACCCCTAATTTTTGGGCAGGGTGATGATGGGAATCGGCATGAAGGTATTGTTCAGTGTGAGTTTTCTTCCTACAAAATTGGTGGGCTAAGGATCCATCGGGTCTTTTTTTACTCTAACATCTAGAAAAGGAATATTTCCTTTATCTTCAACCTCCATAGTGAATTTGATGTGATCAGATTGTTTATTGAGGTGATTCACAAATTCATTTAATTTGTCACAACTATGGGGCCAAATGACAAAAGTATCATCAACAAACCTATTCTAGTATTTGGGTTGGAAGGGTGAGGAGATAAGGGCTTTACTTTCCAAATCCTCCATGAATAAATTAGCTATGATGGGAGAGAGGGGGGATCCCATAGAAACCCCACAATTTTCTTCATATATGTCACCATGGAAACTAAAAAATGTGGATTTCAAACACATTTCAACTAACTTAGCAGTACCTTGGTCAGTGAAATTCTTGATGACCTCCATAGCTTCATCAATGGAAATTTTAGTAAAGAGAGAAACAACATCAAAAATTACGAGGGTGTCATCCTTGTCCAATTTGATGTCTTTGATCTTGTTTACAAAGAAAGTGGAATCTTTGACAAAAGAGCTAGTATTGTCGACTAAGGGTTTGAGTTTATGAGCCATATATTTTACAAGTTGATAAGTAGGACTGCCTATTGTGTTGACAATAGGTCTAAGAGAGGCTCCTTCCTTATGAATTTTGGGAAGCTCGTAGATCCTTGGGGTGGAAGGGCAGCTAACAAGAAATTTATTTTTATCATATTCATTTATATTGCTTAACTTAATGGCATTAGAGATTTCCCTTGCAATCTTTTTTAGGGGATTTTATTAAGTTTCTTATAACTTCCACTGTTATTGACGTAGTCTAGCATTTTTTCAATGTAATTATCCTTTTTCATAATGACAACGGCCCCACCTTTGTTTGTTTTTAGAACTACTAAATTCCTATTATTGTTTAGAGATTTTAGAGCCAAAAATTCTTCTTTAGTGTTATTGCTCTTTAGTGGTTTTACTCTACGGAGAATAACTAAGCAGTCTTGCCTGATTTCTTCTTTAACATTATCTGAAAGGTTTTTAATAACATTTTCAATGCTGCATAAGATATCCTTGGCGGGAATTTTACGAGGGGAAATAGCAAAGTTAAGACCCCTCTCTAGTAACCTAGTAGTATATTCATCGATGGGATGGGATGATAGGTTGATTACTAAATTCTTGCGTTTAATAGATCTAACTTGGTTGCTATTGCACTCAATATTTTTAACCTGGTTGCTATTGCTATTGGAAATACTAGAGATGATATTAGTGTACGGGTTATTATTATTGTTACCAACATAGCCACTATTGGATAAGCAAATCGTATCAATGTTGGGTAAACCGATTTCTTCATTGTTTTCAATATATTCTTTATTGTTGTTTTTGGAATTTATACAACAAACAATACCATTAATATTGTTTAAATTGATGTTGGTGTTGGCAACAGGATTATCGTATGATCCATTTTATGTAGTATCAATTGCACTGCTACCTGGGACAATGGAAGGATAGATGTTATCATTATTGTTTCGGTCGTTTTTACTGTGGTTGTCACTATTTTGGTTGTTTTCATTATTACCTACACACTCGATGTTTGTATCACAGTTTTTTGTGTGATTATTGTTATCAGCATTGTTATTTGTGGTCTCAGGATTCATTTTATGAATAATGGATGTGTAGGGATTAAGTTTAGCATCAAACCTAGGTTCTTCCTTAGCTTGGAGATTGTGGTTGTAACTGGATTTAATGGGATCGATGTTACAAACGTTGCAGTTGTTTTCATTAATACCTACACACTCAATCTTTGTATCACAGTTTTTTGCGTGGTTACTATTTGCATCAATGTTATTTGTGGTCTCGGGATTTGTTTTCTGAATAAAGGATGTGTAGCGATTAAATTTAGCATCAAACCTAGGATTTTCCTTAGCTTGGAGACTATTATTATAATTATATATAATTAATTCATTCATTATTTTGTTAAAGTTATTCCTCTGGGCCATGCTTATTTTGCTAATTGCAAAAAAAATTTGTTATGTGGTTGTGTAGGTAAATTACCATTGGGATCAGGGAGCACATGAAATGAATGCCCTTTTTGTTCAACGTGAGGTGTATCAATAGGATATTGTATGCTACATTCGAATATGTTCCCTCAGTTATGCATCTGGACCTGTTTCTGCGTGCTCTCGAGACGGGTGAATTTGCTGCGTTGCTTACCAACAAAATTTTCTTCAAATTTTGTTGCCTTTAGGGATGAGTAGGAATCTATTATTTCCCAAAGGTATGGTTATATTATGTTTTTGAGAGTAGTGTGAAATTCAAAAATCTTATGTGACAAGTTGTCTAATTCAAACCTTGCTTTATGGATTTCATCATGGAGTAATGAAATGTTGCCTTTGTGAAAAATACGATCGTTTTTCTTGTTGCGAAGTCTATGATTAATTGTGGTAAAAAAAGGAATCACATCATCGTCCCTACATCTTTTCAAGAATGTTAGATCATATTTCCTTCTCGCTAATTGCAATCGCATGTGCTCAAATTGTCGAATTTTATCAGTTGTATCATGTCCGTATAGGGTCAATATTTTTGTTCTAAGACTTTTGTGACCAGTGTTATGATGAGGTAGTTATTTCGGATCACTGCATTGGTTTTTTATTTTTGACGTTTCAGACCAAACCAATGTGGTAAATCATCAGGTAGAGTTTTGTTTGAGAATTGGATCCTAGCTTTGTTTCTCTTTGCCTTTGTTTTTTTGCAAGTCCATTGAGTTGTGAGGATTCTCGACCTCTTCTACCTCTGGTATATTGTTGAGGGATTCAAAGGAGCTATTGTTGAATTTATTACACCCATTACTCTGGTTAGGTTTTTTCCAGGGTTGTTTCTTGTGTCCCTGGACTTGAGTGAAGCCATATTTTTCTTTCTCTTTGACGATTGGTCGTATTGGAGTGTTGAGTGGGCAATCCCTGAAGAGATGCACGTGTTCATGACACTTTCTACAACAGAAAGGAATGTGTTCATAGTCGATGGTTTGGATCCATTCTTCATCATTGTATTCCATGGTGACTGATACCAGCAAGGCTTTGGATATGTTCATGTAAACACATATGTGAGCATAAGATGTCTATCTCCTTTGTTTGGTGGCCTCTTAGGATTTAACATATCTTCCTAACGTATTGCTAATACCCATTGGGATTTCTTCAAGACATAACTCTTAAGGTAGGGAGTAGAGACAATGTAGATCGTGGAAAAGGCAAAGTCCTCCTTCTCTGAGCAGAAGTTATCCATCCAGGAATAGAGATACAATCCTGAGGAATTGTAGAAGTAGGGATAGTTTTCAAACATCTGGTCTTTGTTCTCTAGGTTCTAAAAAATGACCATGAAGAATCCTTTCGAGATTAGTTGGAGCTCATAATCTACATTTGGGTTCCATCAGGTTTTGATCCATCGAGCTAGGTCTCTTTCAAATGGCCAAAGCCCTAAAAAAATTTCAATTAGGGCATGGTCCTTCATGAATTAGGTGTGTTCTCCAACTATGGTAGATTTTAAAACATATTTCGGTGTTATGCTTCCTGGGGGATGCATTTCCCTAACACTCAATTGTGAGATGACTTTGGATGTGACGGATCTGCTTCCATGCCCATTCCTTTCCTTGGGCCTTGTTCATATTGATGAAATTGATCACAGAGCTGCGGAGGGGATTCGAAGGGAGGTCACCTGGCTCGGGTTTCATCTGTTTCATTCACTGCAACGTTACGATAAGAGGCGACTGTTAACCCTCATGTTGAGTTCACTCTATTGTGTCAGGGGTTGCTGCAGTAGTGGCCACGACATCTCTGTGTTGCGAGAGTCTGTGTCAAGAGTTTGTGTCAAAGCTTGGGCGTGAACGACGGACAAAACCCTAG
>JZKD02S1836013.1:255466-267814 GCA_000966675.3 Picea glauca
TGTTTGGCAATATTTTTGTAAAAACATTCAAATTTCTAAGGATTTTATATAGTTTTTATAAAATTTTGGCTATTTTTAAAGTAAAATAATTTTATCCTATAAAATTTGGGCGAATGATTTTTAAAATAACAAATTTCGTTTTTGGAAAAACCATGGAAAATTAGCCCATGAGCGAAATTTAGCCCCTAAAATCATCCATGATGCTTATAACAGAGGAAACCATGCATGACTTATGTTGATAAATGAATCTAATTATGCCTAGGTCGAACTAGGTTAGGCTTCCAGCCCGTTCTTGGGAAGCTGTTTACCCTTATCTGTCTCCGGGATCGCCCTGGTATAGATCTCTTCACAAAGATTCCCTCCTTGGAAAGGTTTACCAAGAACCTGGAGAAAGGACTTGAAGGTGAAAGTCTTAATAACCCAGTATGAGGAGGAATGACCCTCTTAAGATTTCGAAGTAGCAGCGTCAGGATAAGTAACGAATTGACGGATGAGATCCTGTCGGAAGACCCATGGTCATTCATGACCGTCAGATTGACGAAAGTAACAAGGGCGTTACATACCTTGCCCCTTTTTTTCTCTATCTTTGTGAATAGTGATGAAATCAAGATCGTAGACCCTCCACCAAAGGTCCATGAGAACATTTGGACCATTGATCTTTCCACATCCACGAAGTAGTGGAAGAATGTGCAAGGTGGGACAGATCTGAGCCGTCAGATCTTGAGCAAATACCTGTCAGTTGTCGGATCTGACAGAAGTTGCACGAGGGTTAAGCTCGTGAATAGAAGGAAAAATCCTGAAAGGAGGGTTGGCTCATCGGAGTTTCACGTATTGGGAAATTGGAGGTCTCGATGACATGAGATCGAGAATTTTTCCATGGGAAATTACCCGAAAATGATCTGGACCATCCATCTGAGAGAGGACGCATGTCACGCGATCGTCCATTCTGGAGATCCGGGCACTAGACATTGGGATATCAACATTCGGGAAATCGTAGTTTCTGAGGTCGTGAAAGTCGGGACGTCAGAAGTCTCAAAAACACGAAGAGCGATCTGAACCTTCCTTTCACTTGGGATGTGGGTCAGAGATCTGAAGGGAGTCGAAGCCCGACATTTCACGAATCCTAGAGATGAGGCGTCCAAGACATCAGAAATCGTGAAATCCCAAGAGTCAACCAGGACCGCCCCTCAGAGGAGTACGCATGGTAGCAATCGAAGCCATCGGGGAAAGTCCCGACAGAAAGTCGTCTATCGACATTTGGGTCATCGGGATATCGGGAATCCCAGTGACAAGATGTTTATGCAATTCAGAATCATGAAGACCGAATCCACGATGAGAAGGAAAGTGCCATTGCGGGCCAGCTATCAGCGTAGCGGAGAATCGAGATTCAAGGGATCGACAATCCCTTGGGAAAATGCATTTCTGCATTTGAAACCCCGAAGCCCCGATGGGTGGTATGACTGAGGTCATATAGAGGGAGGTTGTGTGGATCAGAAAGGTCTGGCCCAGGAGAGCTAATGGAAGTTGGAGCATATCGGGATTTGAAGGATCAGGAATCCCATGGGCCAATGTATTGCGGCACTTAAAAGCTCTAAACCCCGATGAGCAGTAAGTCTGCGGTCACGAGGATAACAGTCGTTTGGGTCAGGAGCCTAGCCAAGAGAGCTAGTGCATAAAGAGCACGTCGGGATTCGAGGGATCGCGAATCCTGAGGACGAGTGTATTTCGACATTGAAAAGTCTAAAAACCCGATGAGGAGGTATGGATGTGGTCTTATGAATTAACGGTCACATGGACCAGAGCATAGCCAGGAGGGCTAACGCGTAAAGGGCGCGTATCGGTAAAATTGCTCATTGGAGATCGGGAATTCGAGAGGACAAGAAATTTTGTCTTCAGGAATCACAAAACTCCGAGACCCGAAGCTATCATCGAGGAAATGTCATAGGCGCGTGAGGAAGAGGCCGTGACAAGGAAATAAAGACCTGTAGATCAGGATTGACCTTTCGCTGCTGCGAGCTTCGGAGATTCTCATTGTTGAGAAATCAACGAAAAATTTGATTGTAGGTAGTGGGTGTGTTACAAAGTGGTATCAGAGCATGGTTACAACACTTGGCCTGATTGGGATCATGAACGAGTTGTGCATAAGCTCCGTTCGAAGCACTCCTACGAGGAGTAACCCCCTAACTTGACTCTCTTGTCTAAAATTAAAAACTTGAAAAATGAGAACCCGACTGTGTATGCATGTGAAAGAGTTATAAATCATGCGCAAATTGTAAAAATGTATTTATCTCTTGACTAATAACCAACGTTTGTCTTTTCACTCAAGCGGACGATCAACCGCGGGAATCTACAGACGCAGAGTATGGTGACTCACCAAGAGGTGGGAGAAGGCTCCCACAACAGAGATGAAGAGTCTGATGAAAGAAGAGCAATAGGAACCCCTCCAGACCTAGTTGAGACTATGAGGAGTCTCATGGTTGAATTGCAAAGCTGCAAGGCCGATAATGAAAGGATGATGAAAGAACAAGAAAAACAAACCGAAATTAATGCAGTTCTACTGCAGAGCTTATCTGACCTACAACGACAAATGCAGCATGAACCTGAGATGTAGAATCATGGTCGTGTCAGTGGCCATACTGAGAGAAGCACATCCAGAAAGGTCCACCCTAGAGGTAAAGGACCAGTGCCAGACTATTCCACTAAAAAGGAAGCTAGTGATTCAGATGACTCTTCCAGTAGCAAGACCAGTTCCTATTCTCGAAGAAAAAAGAAGAAACAAAAGACTTCCAAGGGTCATAAATTTGAAGAATTTAGAAAGGCCAAACCTCCCTCCTTCGACGACGAGATAAAGAAGGGAGAGGAAGCTGAGGCCTGGCTACTTGGACTGAAGAAATATTTCAGAGTCCATGATTTGAAGGCCCAAGTAGCCACTTTCAATCTGAATGAAAGGGCTTCCATCTGGTGGGAAGACCTTAAGAATATGAAAGGGGTCCACGAGGAGGACCTGTCTTTGAAACAGTTTGAGAAGTACTTCCAAAAGAAGTATTTGTCGGAAAGATATTTCGACGAGAAGGCTAAAGAGTTTTATGAACTCAAACTGGGACAACTTACTATGGAGGAATATGTCAACAAATTCCTCGACTTATTGAGATATGTACCCTACATCAAAGAAGAGAAGGCAAGGGCACAATGCTTCATCAGTGGGCTACCCAAGGAATACCGGAACTGAATCGAATTTGATGAGCCAAAGTCCTTAGAAGACACTATAAGAAAGGCAAAATATTGTCATGAACAATATGGACATCGGGCAGAGTCTCGTGGAGACTGGAAACATAAGAGTGGTTCGAGGTTTCAAAAAAAGGGGAGCAAATCCTCAGGATTTAAAAACTGCAAGAAGAATCCTAGAACAAACTATCCAGCCTGGAGTGTACTCCAACAGAACTTTCCCTTGGTGGACGGAAACAAAACTTCTGGATCTATGCCAGTGAAAACTAATAACCCAAAGAAAGAACCTCTGAAATGGTAGGGTTGTGGAGAAGAGCATCTCCTGAGAGACTGTCTACACCGACAACAGAACAGTTGGAAAGTCTATAACATTCAGGAAGCTACCACAGTCAATGATGTGGCAAGGAGTGTGCCGCAGATTTATGTAGCCTTGGATAATAACCAAGATGACCACCAAGCTTCAATGGTGGAAATAGAAGGTATGATTTTCAACCATCTAGTGTCTGTTTTGATTGACCCTGGTTCAAATTTGAGTTATATAGCCCCTAAAGATGTTGATAAGTGTAAGCTGCAACCACGAAAACAAACTAAGCCATGGTTGGTAAAGTTGGCCACTGGCACCAAGAGAAAGGTAGTAGAGGTCATACCAGCTTGCCAATTTATGATGGGTGAATTCCCCACCCAAGCAACCCTTAATGTATTACCCCTGGGGTCGTACGATATGTTGATCGGTATGGACTGGATGGCCGCCCATAAAGCCAAATTGGACTGTTACCATAAAACCTTAGAATGTGTGAGCAAAGAAGGAAAAAGGATAACCCTCCAAGGGATCTAAAAACCCGTCTCGGTGAGACAAATATCAGCCCTGCAAATGAGAAAGTATTGCCAAAAGGGATGCCCCCTATATGCAATACAAGTGTTGAAAACCATCGAAGGCGCTAAACCAAACCCGAATGATCACCCTATCCTGAGAGAATACAGAGATGTGTTTCCGGAAGAGGTACCGGGTCTACCTCCGAGAAGAGACATTGACTTCTCGATAGAGCTCGCACTAGGAGCGGTGCCGGTGTCTAGAACACCCTACTGGATGAGCACACCTGAGTTAGTTGAACTCAAATTGCAATTAAAAGAAATGATGGACAAGGGTTATATTCGATCCAGCGTGTCCCCATGGGGAGCACCAGTCCTATTTGTGAAAAAGAAGGATGGCACCCTTAGAATGTGCATAGATAACAAACAACTTAATAAAGTAACCATAAAGAACAAATACCTCTTTCCCAGGATCGATGATCTATTCGATCAGTTGGGGGGTGCATCTATTTTATCAAAGATTGACTGGAGGTTGGGATACCATCAGGTCCGAATTAAGGTTGAAGACATCCATAAGACCGCTTTCCGGACACGGTATGGTCACTATGAGTTTTTGGTAGTGCCATTCGGGTTAACCAATGCCCCTGCCACTTTCATGTGCTTAATGAACAATGTACTCAACAAATTTCTAGATAAATTTGTACTAGTTTTTATTGATGACATTTTAATATACTCTAAGAATAGAGAAGAACATGAAGAGCATCTTAGAATTGTGCTGCAAGTGCTAAGAGAACATCAAATCTATGCTAAATTCAACAAATGTGACTTCTTTCAGAAGCAAATACACTACTTAGGACATGTTTTGTCCAAGGAAGGGGTAGCAGTAGATCCCGATAAGATCAGGTCTATCATGGAATGGCCTACCCCAAAGGATGTCTCAGACATCAGATCCTTTATGGGATTGGCGGGATACTATAGGAGATTTATAAAAGATTTCTCCAAGATTGGTTGTCCAATCACTGCCCTCCAGAAGAAGGGGACAAAATTCATGTGGACACAACAATGTGAAGAAATATTTCAAACCTTGAAACATATACTAACCCATGCACCTGTGTTGAAAATCGCTGACCCAAAAGCTGACTTCCTTGTGTGCACGGATGCCTGTAAAGAAGGGTTCGGAGGAGTCCTTATGCAGGAAGGAAAGGTGATCTGTTATGAATCTCGAAAATTGAATGAACACGAGGTCAATTATGTGACTCATGATCTAGAACTGGCTGCCATAGTGCACGCCTTAAAAANCCTGTGTTGAAAATCACTGACCCAGAAGCTGACTTCCTTGTGTGCACGGATGCCTGTAAGGAAGGGCTCGGAGGAGTCCTTATGCAAGAAGGAAAGGTGATCTGTTATGAATCCCGAAAATTAAATGAACACAAGGTCAATTATGTGACTCATGATCTAGAACTGGCTGCCATAGTGCACGCCTTAAAAATGTGGAGGCATTACCTCTTGGGAAGAAAATTTTTGCTTATGACAGATCATTGTGGATTACGGTATTTGTTTGATCAACCCAAGATTAATGCTAGACAAGCCAGATGGATGGCCCTCCTTAGCGAATTTGATTTTGAAATCAAACACATTAAAGGGAAGGAAAATAGGGTGGTTGATGCCCTCAGCAGAAGCATGAAAATGAATCACCTGGAAGCGGTGAGTACCTACGAGACAGATGTCAAGAACAGAGTTAGAAATGCACAAGAAATAGATCCCTTCATTCAAACTGTGACCCTGTACCTACAACAAGAACCCTCTGAAGGAAAATATGAAGGTTACCAGATAAATGAAGGAGGTCTTCTCACCTACAGAGATAGAATGTACATCCCAAATCGTGACGACTTGAAGAGGTTCATCATGGATGAACTACATAAAAGACCCTACACTGGTCACCCAGGATACCAGAAAATGATCACTGCCACCCGGAAACAATTTTATTGGCCTGGATTGAAGAAGGACATAGCCAAATATTTGGCCCAATGCATAGAATGTCAACAGGTTAAAGCAGAACACCGACACCCAGCAAGACTATTACACCCTTTACCCATCCCAGAATGGAAATGGGAAACCATCTCCATGGATTTTATCACTGGATTACCAACTTCAACCAAACAGAATGATGCCATTANTGCAGAGGTTATCCGACCTACAACGATAAATGCAGCATGAGCCTGAGATGCAGAATCATGGTCGTGTCAGTGGCCATACTGAGAGAAGCACATCTAGAAAGGTCCACCCTAGAGGTAAAGGACCAGTACCAGACGATTCCATTGAAAAGGAAGCTGGCGATTCAGAAGGCTCTTCCAGCAGCAGGACTAGTTCCTATTCTCGAAGAAAAAAAAATAAACAAAAGACTTCCAAGGGTCATAAATTTGAAGAATTCAGGAAGGCCAAACCTCCCTCCTTCGACGACGAGATAAAGAAGGGAGAGGAAGTTGAGGCCTGGCTACTTGGATTGAAGAAATATTTCAAAGTCCATGATTTTTCAAAGAATTTGAAGGCCCGAGTGGCCACTTTCAATCTAAATGGAAGGGCTTCCATCTAGTGGGAAGACCTTAAGAATATGAAAGGGGTCCGCGAGGAGGACCTGTCTTGGAAACAGTTTGAGAAGTACTTTCGGAAGAAGTATTTGTCGAAAAGGTATTTCGACGAGAAGGCTAAAGCGTTTTATGAACTCAAACTGGGACAACTTACTATGGAGGAATATGTCAACAAATTCCTTGACTTATTGAGATATGTACCCTACATCAAGGCAGAGAAGGCAAAGGCGCAACGCTTCATCAGTGGGCTACCCAAGGAATACCAAAACTGAATTGAATTTGACGAGCCAAAGACCTTAGAAGACACTATAAGAAAGACAACATATTGTCATGAACAATATGGACATCGGGCAGAGTCTCATGGAGACTGGAAACAAAAGAGTGGTTCGAGGTTTCAGAAAAAGGGGAGCAAATCCTTAGGATTTAAAAACTACAAGAAGAACCCCAGAATGAACTATCTAGCCTGGAGTGTACTCCAACAGAAATTTCCCTCGGTGGACGGAAACAAAACTTCTGGACCTATGCCAGTGAAAACTAATAACCCAAAGAAATAACCTCTGAAATGCTGGGGTTCCGGACAAGAGAATCTCCTGAGAGACTTTCCACACCGACAATAGAATAGTCGAAAAATCTATAACATTCAGGAAGCTACCACAACCAATGATGTGGCAAGGAGTGTGCCGAAGATTTATGCAGCCTTGGATAATAACCAAGCTGACCACCAAGCTTCAGTGGTGGAAATGGAAGGTATGATTTTCAACCATCTAGTGTCTGTTTTGATTGACCCTGGTTCAAATTTGAGTTATATAGCCCCTAAAGATGTTGATAGGTGTAAGTTGCAGCCACAAAAGCAAACTAAGCCATGGTTAGTACAGTTAGCCACTGGCACCAAGAGAAAGGTAGTAGAGGTCATACCAGCCTACCAATTTATGATGGGTGAATTCCCCACCCAAGCAACCCTTAATGTATTACCCCTGGGCTCATACGATATGTTGATCGGTATGGACTGGTTGGTCGCCCATAAAGACAAATTGGACTGTTACCATAAAACCTTAGAATGTGTGAGCAAAGAAGGAAAAAGGATAACCCTCCAAGGGATTTGAAAACCGGTCTCGGTGAGACGAATATCAGCCCTGCAAATGAGAAAGTATTGCCAAAAGGGAAGTCCCCTATATGAAATACATGTGTTGAAAACCATCGAAGGCGCTAAACCAAACCCGGATGATCACCCTATCCTGAGAGAATATAGAGATGTGTTTCCAGAAGAGGTATCGGGTCTACCTCTGAGAAGAGACATTGACTTCTCGATAGAGCTCGCACCAGGAGTGGTGCCAGTGTCTAGAACACCCTACCGGATGAGCACACCTGAGTTAGTTGAACTCAAATTGCAATTAAAAGAAATGATGGACAAGGGTTATATTCGACCCAACGTGTCCCCATGGGGAGAACCGGTCCTGTTTGTGAAAATGAAGGATGGCACCCTTAGACTGTGCATAGATTACAGACAACTTAATAAAGTAACCATAAAGAACAAATACCCCTTGCCCAGTATCGATGATCTATTCAACTAGTTGGGAGGTGCGTCTATTTTCTCAAAGATTGACTTGAGGTCGGGATACCATCAAGTCCAAATTAAGGGTGAAGACATCCATAAAACCGCTTTCCAGACACGGTATGGTCACTATAAGTTTGTGGTAGTGCCATTCAGGTTAACCAATGCCCCTGCCACTTTCATGTGCTTATTGAACAATGTACTCAGTAAATTTCTAGATAAATTTGTGCTAGTTTTTATTGATGACATTTTAATCTACTCTAAGAATAGAGAAGAACATGAAGAGCATCTTAGACTTGTGCTGCAAGTGCTAAGAGAACATCAATTCTATGCTAAATTCAACAAATGTGACTTCTTTCAGAAGCAAATACACTACTTGGGACATGTCCTGTCTGAGGAAGGTGTAGCGGTAGATCCTGATAAAATCAGGTCTATCATGGAATGGCCTACCCCAAAGGATGTCTTAGACATTAGATCCTTTATGGGATTGGTGGGATACTATAGGAGATTTATAAAACATTTCTCCAAGATTGGTTGTCCAAACATTGCCCTCCAGAAGAATGGGACAAAATTCCTGTGGACACAACAATGTGAAGAAAGATTTCAAACCTTGAAACATATACTAACCCATGCACCTGTGTTGAAAATTGCTGACCCAAAAGCTGACTTCCTTGTGTGCACGGATGCCTGTAAGGAAGGGCTCGGAGGAGTCCTTATGTAGGAAGGAAAGGTGATCTGTTATGAATCCTGAAAATTGAATGAACACGAGGTCAATTATGGGAATCATGATATAGAACTGGTTGCCATAGTGCACGCCTTAAAAATGTGGAGGCATTACCTCTTGGGAAGAAAATTTGTGCTTATGACAGATCATTGTGGATTACGATATTTGTTTTATCAACCCAAGCTTAATGCTAGACAAGACAGATGGATGGCCCTCCTTAGCGAATTTGATTTCGAAATCAAACACATTAAAGGGAAAGAGAATAGGGTGTCCAATGCCCTTAGCAGAAGCATGAGAACAATTCACCTGGTAGCGGTGAGTACCTGTGAGACAGATGTCAAGAACAGAGTAAAAAAGGCACAGGAAACAGATCCCTTCGTTCGAAATGTGACCCTGTACCTACAACAAGAACCTGCTGGAGAAAAATATGAAGGCTATCAGATGACCGAAGGAGGCCTGCTGACTAACATAGATAGACTGTACATTCCCAATTGTGACGACTTGAAGAGGTTCATCATGGATGAACTACATAAAATACCCTACACTGGTCACCCAGGATACCAGAAAATGATTACTGCCACCCGGAAATAATTTTATTGGCCTGGATTGAAAAAGGACATAGCCAAATATTTGGCCCAATGCATAGAGTGCCAAAAGGTTAAAGCAGAACATCGACACCCAGCAGGACTACTACACCCTCTACCCATCCCAGAATGGAGATGGGAAACCATCTCCATGGATTTTATCACTGGATTGCCAACTTCAACCAAAAAGAATGATGCCATTATGGTAGTGGTGGATAAACTGAGCAAGTCTGCTCATTTCATCCCCGTCAAATCAACCTGCAAGGCGATAGATATCGCCTAGGTATTCATGAAAGAGGTGTTCCGATTGCACGACATGCCGAGGGAGATAATATCTGACAGAGACACCAAATTTACTTCCAATTTCTGGAAATCACTAATGGCTGGTTTAGAGACCAAATTGTTGTTTAGTACCGCCTACCAGCCTCAAACCGATGGACAGACCGAAAGAGTAAATAAGATATTAGAGGATATGTTAAGGATGCATGTAATGCATCAACCCAGGAAATGGGAGGACTACCTGCCATTGGTAGAATTTTCCTACAACAACAACTACCAAGCATCCTTAAAGATGAGTTCCTTCGAGGTCCTCTATGGTAGGTCGTGTAATACTCCAGTCAGCTGGAGTAACCCTGTAAACAAGATTTCTATTGGACCTTATATGTTGAAGGAAATGGAACAACAAGTGACTCAGATAAAACAAAATCTGAAGGTCGCTCAGAACCGACAGAAAAGTTATGCTGATCAAAAGAGAACTCCAAGAGAGTTCAAAATGGNTTAATGCTAGACAAGCCAGATGGATGGCCCTCCTTAGCGAATTTGATTTTGAAATCAAACACATTAAAGGGAAGGAAAATAGGGTGGCCAATGCCCTTAGCAGAAGCATGAAAATGATTCACCTGGCAGCAGTAAGTACCTGCGAGACAGATGTCAAGAACAGAGTCAGAAATGCACAAGAAACAGACCCCTTCGTTCAAACTGTGACCCTGTACCTACAACAAGAACCCTCTGAAGGAAAATATGAAGGTTACCAGATAACTGAAGGAGGTCTGCTCACCTATAGAGATAGAATGTACATCCCAAATCGTGACGACTTGAAGAGGTTCATCATGGATGAACTACATAAAATACCCTACACTGGTCACCCAGGATACCAGAAAATGATCATTGCCACCCTGAAACAATTTTATTGGCCTGGATTGAAGAAGGACATAGCCAAATATTTGGCCCAATGCATAGAATGTCAACAGGTTAAAGCAGAACACCGACACCCAGCATGACTATTACACCCTTTACCCATCCTAGAATGGAAATGGGAAACATTCTCCATGGATTTTATCACTGGATTACCAACTTCAATAAAAAAGAATGATGCCATTATGGTAGTGGTGGATAAACTGAGCAAGTCTGCTCATTTCATCTGCATCAAATCAACCTGCAAGGCGATATATATCGCCCAGGTATTCATGAAAGAGGTGTTTCGATTGCATGGCATGCCGAGGGAGATAATATCTGACAGAGACACAAAATTCACTTCCAATTTTTGGAAGTCACTGATGGCGGGATTAGAGACTAAATTGCTGTTTAGCACCACCTATCACCCTCAAACCGATGGATAGACAAAAAGAGTAAATCAAATATTAGAAGATATGTTAAGTATGCATGTAATGCATCAACCTAGGAAATGGGAAGACTACCTGTCATTGGTAGAATTCGCCTACAACAACGACTACCAAGCATCCTTAAAGATGAGTCCCTTCGAGGTCCTCTATGGTAGGCCGTGTAATACTCCAGTCAGTTGGAGTAACCCTGTAAAAA
Organism: Picea glauca; assembly: GCA_000966675.3. NCBI lineage: Eukaryota > Viridiplantae > Streptophyta > Pinopsida > Pinales > Pinaceae > Picea > Picea glauca. Next base: position 266,768 of record JZKD02S1836013.1, read on the forward strand.
GGATTTCTATTGGACCCGATATGTTGAAAGAAATGGAACAACAAGTGACTCAAATAAAACAAAATCTGAAGGTCGCTCAGAACCGATAGAAAAGTTATGCTGATCAAAAGAGAACTCCAAGAGAGTTCAAAACGGGAGATCATGTATACCTCAGAATTAAGCCCAGAAGGAGTTCCCTGAAAATGGGAGCTTGTGCCAAATTGGCACCTCGGTATTGTGGACCCTTTGAGGTTCTAGATAGAGTTGGACCTGTAGCCTATCAACTAGCACTTCCTCCCACAGTAAAAGAACATAATGTTTTCCATGTTTCATTATTGAAGAAATATGTACATGATGCTAATCATATAATTGACTGGTCTGTGATCCAGGTGGAACTGGAGGGAGAATTTCTACCAGAACCCCAATGAATATTGGACAGAAAGGAAACCCCGCTCCAGAACCGAACCATTACACAGGTCAAGGTGCAGTGGAAGCATTTTGGCCCAGATGAGGCTACATGGGAAATGGAGGATGCCATGAGACAGGCATATCCAATTTTGTTTATTTCTGTACATACCATTCATGTTAGTAGATAGGAACATCGAGGATGATGTTCCTTTTTAAGGGGGAGGGAATTGTAACACCCTGTTTCCCCTAGCTTGTAAATATAACTGGACTAGCCAAGAACTATGGCAAACTCATAAATGTGAACATGTGATGTAAATGGACCTTGAGGAAAAGGTCAATGAATGTGAATAAAATTTTGAATTATTGCAGGACTGCTGAGAGGGGATGTGCAAAAAAGAGACCACGATGGTGGTGGAAGGCACCTGATAAGGTGGCGTTAACTTCCACCGAGAATTAATACTGTATTTGGACTCCACTGGTCCGGAGAACCAAAAGTGGCTCGCTGGCCCCAAATTTAATGTCTCGCAGGCTGGTAGGCGGATGTCTTAATGAGGGATGGGATGGTGAACCGCCCATCCATAGAGCCATTAGGCCTAATCAATGCGAGGGTAATCGTTCCACACACAACCTCGCAAGAGGATAAGGCATATGGTAGAATCG
>JZKD02S1836013.1:279237-297725 GCA_000966675.3 Picea glauca
CCTCCCCACTGTGTGAAGATCTGTCTCCACTGCTTGGTGAACTGTGACTGCTTGAATTTTCCATATCATTGAGTCCTTCTTGCTGCTGCTGCTGCTGTCGCTGCGAGGATGGCTGATGTTGTCGCTGTGCCTTCGGATACCACCGATCCGACTCAATCTATCTCTGTTCACAGCTTATATCATGCATGCATGCAACTTAATATCCAAAAAATCTCCACTTTTTAAACACCTTATAACTCCCTCCTTAAAAAAAAACTTTTAAAAAAATTCACTTCACCTCTCTTATTTAAAATATCCACTAATCAACCTCCAAAAGTAAACTTCACCTCACAATACACATGCATGTACTCACTTTAATAATAAATAAAAAAATGAATAATCTTTATCCACTTCACTTAAAAAAAAAATTATCCACTTTTTCAAACTCCACGTTTTCACTTATATCCACTTAAAAAAAATAAAAACTCACGCATGCACATATAATTAAACTCCACTCTTTTATTAAAACTCTTCCGAATTTTTCGATTAAACTCCACGCTTTTATATCCACTTAAAATCACGCTTCAAACTACCACTCACGGCTTTTCAAAAAAATTCTTCTCCACGCATGAATTAAATTCATGCATATAACCTTACTCCAATCAAACAATGAAAAAAAAACTCTCACGTTGATGCCCACGCTGGAATTGAATGAGTCTGCACCTCACGCTCTATTGGAGGCTGGAATTGAATGAGTCTTCACCTCACGCTGTAATGGACTGCGACGAGTTCGCACCTCCCGAGTGGCCCGACTGCGGGAATTTTTCGATTGTCCGCACCTCGCGTAGGATGCCGCCTGCGGGAATTTTTTATATTTATTTGCGCGGAAAGGCCGAGTAGTATGCCCCCGCACCCTACCAGAAGAGGGACCTGCGAACCTCTTGAATTCTCGCACCTCACTCCCGTGGCTCTGATACCAAGATAAAATATACCACGCAAACAAACACGGTGAGGCTACGCTCACTTCTTGATATTAAACGAAGACGGATTACATCCTTATATAGGAAAAGACTCTCCCGAGTCGGCTACATGCAAACCAAAAGACAACTAGATAACTGAATCTTAACTAAGCACTGACTCTTCTAACTGGCGCTTACAACTCGCGCTTATTACTGGTGCTAACAACTAGCTAACATCTCCATTATTTCCAAGTTCTACTTGGATTTAATGGCTCAGATTATGAATGTTGTTACAAATTGATTTTTTTAAACGGTGGTCTGTTCCTTTTCAAATGGTGATGCCCAGAACTGAATATGGTTCTCAGATTCTTTACCAACTTGGGTTGTTAAGTCATTTGCTTTGCCCTACAGAGCAACGTAAATTCCCAGAACGATCACAACAGCGCCCGCCACACTGCATACATACGGGGATCACATACTATCCAGAAGTATGCTTGTATTTCAAATTTTTCAAAATAAGTCTATTTCTTTGGTACTGCTTACTTGTTTTCGTTTGGGAAAAAATAACTGAAAATAAGAAATTCGACCAAAAATTACATTTGTTTGAACGTTTTGTTTTCATCGAAATTAGTTTTGTTTGAAAGTTTTGTTTTGCCCGAATTAGTTTCAAAATCTATAACTGTACAAAATATCAATTAAGAAAACAAAACGTTAACTCATCATCTTAATATTATATTTTCAAAGTAAAGTAAATAACGTGCAACACTTTATTCATTTGATTAATATATTAATTTCAACCAATTTCAATTTAGTTAATTCATAATCCCAAGTATAACTTAATTCTCGGCTCTGAAACTCAATTACAAATATTGCCTCACAAATCTCTCACGACTTACCCTGCTGTGGGAAAACTACTAGATTTACTACTCATTGTGATAAAACACTTAATGAACGAATTATAGATGCAGAAACAACACACTACTATACTCACCATATAAACTTAGATGCGCACTAACACAAAATACAATACTAAATCCAGTTTCGGCTCCAATGACTTCTTGAACTTCTGCAACTTACAAAACATACATAGAGCTTGTGCTCTCAGACCTCCTAACTACCTTCAGCTGCTTTTGTTGCTTCTCTGCTATGTGTCTATCACTCTCTCTCTCTGCTTATCGACTTCCTACACACTCAAACATATAAAGACTGTGACTGAGAATTCTTAGAAAAGCTAGCCGACTTAACAATTAAGACACAATTAAATTCGAGTGACTCTTATATACTTATCTAACTCGAGAAAGATTAAAATCAGCTCCATTTAATAACTCCCATGCTTCCCGACTAACAAAGATTAAGTTTGCGTACAGGTAAGAGTAAACTAAACAAAGTGTAGTTGCAGACTAACAAATTAACTAATTGACAAATAGGTGGAGACGTAAGGTCTCACCAACTATTATTTCTAACACTCCCCCTTAATTATAAGTAGGTGGGATTACAAAAAATGTTTACAACAAAATTTGACTTGACATGAACTATCATTCATCTTTTACTGAGTAGAATCTGAGACTACTACCGAGATGTTTAAATGCATCTCTTGCTAAATATTTTGTGAAAAATCTGTGACTTTTCTTTTGACCTGCAAAATTCTAAAACACACAATACCAATTCTATGATAAAATGATACCTTGTATCAATGTGTTTGGTTTTCTTGTAAAACACACGATTCTTTGATAACATGATAGCTGAATTGTTGTCACAAAATATTGTAGTTGGTTCATGTTGTTCCTGTAACAAATCTTTTATCATTCTTCTCATCCAAACTGATTGACAAGTTGCGCTTATACCTGCGATGTACTCTGTTTCTACTGAAAAAAGAGTCACTTTGGGTTTCTTCCTTGATGCCCATGATACTACACCTATTCCAAAATGAAATGTGTACGCATAGGTACTTTTCTTGTCATCTATGCTGCCTCCACAATCACTGTCAGTGTATCCAATAAGTCTGAATTATTCTGAAGTAGAATATTTAATGCCAAAATATTTTGTTCCATTCACATATCCCATAATTCTCTTTCCTACTTTCCAATGGAATTCTTTTGAAGTTTCCATGAACCTTGAAATTAGGCTCACTCCATACATAATGTGAGATCTTGTTGTTGTTATATACATAAGACTGCCTATGAGTCTTTTTAACAATGTGGGATCCAACTTGGACCCTTCATATTCCTTTCTTAACTTCAATCCTATTATGACAGGTGTTGGGGATGCTTTGCAATTTATCATATTGAATTTTATGTGCATACTTAGATCATGAGATAAATATACCAAATTTGAACTAGTGAACTTCAATACACACAAAATATCTAATAATCCCTAAATCATTCATTTCAAATTCATCATTCATGACTGACTTAAATTCTTCTATGCCAAAATCACCTGTAAAAATCAAATCATCTACATATAAGAAAACAATTATCATATTACCTTGTTGATTTTCTTTGAGGTAAAATGTTGGCTCACATTCACTTCTTTGTAATCCATTCTATTTGAGATAGGAATCTATGTGACTATACGAAGCTCTGAGAGCTTGTTTTATCCCATACAATGATTTCTTCAATATGTAGACTTTGTCTTCTTGTCCTGGAACCTCAAATCCTTGTGGTTGTTCCACATATACTTCTTCTTCGAAATGTCCATTCAAAAAAGTTGACTTTACATCCATTTGATAAATTGGATATTTTTTTTGTAAGACAATGTCTAACACAGTTATGACTATGTTGATGCACGCAACTGGTGCAAATGTTTCATTGAAATCAATTCCAGGTGGTTGTGTAAAACCTCTTGCAACTAACATTTCTTTGTTCTTCTGTACATTTCCTTCTGTATCTTTCTTGGTTTTATAAATCCATTTGACACTTATCACATCCTTGTCTTCAGGCACATCTACCAACTTCCATGTATGGTTATTCTCTATGCATCTAATTTCTTCATCCATGTCTTGTGCCCATACATCATCTTTGACAACTTCTTCAAAAGTGAATGGATCATCTATTTGTGAAAATAGGGAAAAAACATAAAATAAATTTGATGTGTCCTCATTATAGATGTCACACAGACTTCTTGTCTTCCTAGGTAGAAAACTTGCAAATGTTGGATCTGGGGATGTAGAACTACTTGGACTGCTTGCTAGAGTCTGTTGCGATCTAGGTGTAGACTACACACCTGCTGATCTTACTGGAGTTGTTTGTGTTGGGGTATGCATCGTAGTTGTCTAAGGATTTGTGCACTTACTTGTAACTTGTACATGGTGTTTGATCCATGTCTTCTTCTGTGTCATCATGCTCCATTACATTAATAATTATGACTGGCTTTGTTATGCTTCCATCCCATGCTTCATTCTCAACAAATTGAACATTATGATTGATTATGCCCTTTATTGTGACAAAATCATACAACTTGTATCCTTTTGTATCTTCAGAATACCCAACAAATATACATTTTTGTCATTTTTTGTCTAGCTTCTTTCTCCACTCATCTAGAACATGTGTGTATGCGACACAACCAAAAACTTTTAAGTGCGCCACATTATGCTTCATTCTTTTCTAGGCTTCTTGAGGAACTTTGTTTTTCACACTCTTTGCCGGGCATGTGTTCAATATGTATCTTGTAGTTGCTACTTCCTCAACCCAATATTCATTTGACAAATGTTTGGTTGTCAACATATTGCGCGCCATCTCCATGATGATTCTATTCTTCCTTTCTGCGACACCATTATGCTGTGGTGTATACCGCATGATAAATTTTGTGTAGATGCCATGAACTTTACAAAAGTTCTGAAAATTTCTTGACATATATTATCCTCCTCTATCAGTTCTTAGACACTAAATGTAATAACCACTATGATTCTCCACAAGATATTTGAACTGCTAAAAACAACCCAATGCATCAGATTTATGCTTTAGAAAATAATTCATGTCTTTATTGAGAAATCATCAATAAATTTCAGAAAATTTGTATTGCCTCCTATAGATGGAGTTTTCATTGGTCCACAAATATCTGAATGTACTATTTCTAGTGGATATTTTTCTCTGTGTGAATTGCCAACTGGAAATGATTATTTGTGCTTCTTTCCAAATATGCAGCCTTCACATATTCTTTCTAGTTTTTCTATTAAGGGAAATCCTTTCACCATATCCTTTGTGTGTAGTAACTTCATACCTTCAAAGTTCAAGTGTCCAAATATGAAATGCCATAGCCAGGAGTCATCATGCACTTCAGATTGAAATTTTTCTTTAATTTATGCGCCACTTTCTCCTTTCTTGATATTGCACGAACTATTTTCTTCATTGCAACTCCACACACTTTTTGTTGTAAATGCAGTGTCTAACTATGCATCTTTTTATTTACCAACAACTATTGTTTTATTCCTCTTCTTGGATGGCTTCAATGTCAATGGGGACATTATGTTACTTATCATTTGAATTGTTGCAATAATTTGATTTCTTGGATATATGTCCATAATCACATAGTGATTATCTTCCATGTAGATTTTGTATCATTTCTGTAACAATTGTCATGTGTTCATCAAATTATTTTTCAGAACAGAAACATAATATAAATCAGGCATAACCTTTTGTTCTCCTTGTTTAGTTAAAATATGTATACTTCGTTTGCCTAAGACAATGACTTGGATGTTTGTTCCAAGTGTAACCTTAGTTTGGACTCACTTATCCTAACTAGAAAACAATTCTATTATTCCTTTCATGTGGTTATTGCATCCTGAATCTAAATACCATATGTCACAAGGAGTTTCTTGAACAACATTGCATTCAACTGGTTATACTATAGGAATTTCTTTAGCACGTGCCATAAACATAGGACTGGAGGGACTATTTGTGTTGTTTGATTGATCTTGACCTTGCTTATTCTGATTATATTGTCTATCTCTGCACTTATATGCATAATGTCCATGTTTTTTATAGTAATGACATTGAATCTTTGATTTGTCATTTTTCTGACTACTTGGTTGACTGGTATTTGGGTTTTGACCTCTTCCACCAGTATTTGCAGGACTGCTACTACGTCCACCTCTAATAGAACTTGTTCCTTTGCCTCTAGAGTTAGATCTCCCTCTTCCTCTTCCATGACTTATAGATGATTGCATGGAAAACCCATTCTCTAATGACATGTTTCACTTATTTAATCTGTGTTCATGATTAATGAGGGAAGCTTGTAGTTCATCTAGGATAAACTGACTTAGGTCTTTTCTTTCTTCTAGAGTCACAACTAGGGTATAAAATTTAGGAGGAAGACTCCTAAGTACCTTGTCAAAAAAAATTCTATCTTCTATGGTTTCACCATGAGACTTAATCTAATTTATCATGCCAATGACATGGGTATAAAAGGAATCTACTAAATTTGTATCTTTCATTGAAAGAGTTTCAAAATATCTTCTAAGAATTTGTAGTTTTGAAGTCTTGACTTTGTCCATACCTTGATAAGAAGTTTGTAATATGTCCCATGCTTCTTTGACTTTCTTTGTTGATGTAACTCTTGGGAATATGCTCTAATTCATGGCTTGACGTATGTAAAACATATCCTTTCCATCCTTCTTCCTTTGATATTAAATGCATCCTTCACATCTTGTGTGAGGGCATTGTACGATGCCTGATCTGTTGGTTCCACATATCCATTCTCGACTATCTCCCATACATCTTGGCCCAGAAATAATGCCTTCATGGTCAAAGACCTTAACTCATAATTATTGCCTGTCAAAATGGGAGGTTGTAGATTTGAAGTAAATGTCATATTTTCACTTTATAACAAAGTTGTTTCTCTTGAACCTTAATTTGATAAACCTTTTTAAAATCAACCTGTTCTGATCAACCTTTTGTGATACTAGATCTCAAATATGCACACACTTACTCCGCACAACGCAGTTACAAATATTGTGCGCCACAAATCTTTGTCGTTGATCTCTCAGGACTTACTGCGCAGTGGGAAAACTACTTAATTTACTGTGCAATATGATAAAAAAAATAATGAACGAATTATAGATGCATAAACAACACAGTGCTATACTCGGCATATAAACTCATAAATGCAATGTAACTTGTCAACACACAAAATACTTGATATTAATAACTTCAAGATTGTGCGCTAATACAAAATACAATACTGAATCGAGCTTTGGCACCAATGACTTCTTGAACTTCTGCAAGTGACAAAACATACACAGAGCTTGTGCTCTTAGACTTCTTAACTACCTTCAGCTATTGTTGCTTTTCTTCTTTGTTTCTATCACTCTCTATGTATATCGACTTCCTACAGACTCAGACATATAAACACTGTGACTGATAAGAAGTTAAACGACTTAACATTTAAGACAAAATTAAATTCAAATGACTCTTATCTACTTATCTGACTCGAGAAATATTAAGGTCAACTCCATTTAATAACTCCCTTTCTTCCTGAGTGAAAAACACTAAGTTTGCGTATACGCAAGTGTAAACTAAATAAACTGTAGTTCTAGACTAACATACTAACTAATTGACTCACTGACAAATCGGTGGAGACGTAAGGGATCACCGAATTATAATTACTATTTCCAACATTAATAAGGTAGATGTTGCATTCTTGCTTTTTGCAGTTCAAATCCCAGATAAGACTTAAGTATAACTTAATGAATTAGGTGTTTCATTCTTCTTTTTGGGTTCAAATAGTTGATAAGACCTTGGACCTTAGTGATGAGGTTAAGTGGAAAAAGTGGAATCCTAGACAGTCTGATTTGAACTTACAAGTATTGCCTAGATTATTCTAACCAATTACCAACTATCCTATAAATTTTATACAAAGATTAGAATTCTTATGCTCCCAAATCACAACAATTATAAATATTATAATGATCCAAAAAGACAAGTGAATGTTGTTAATGATAATGATAGCAAAAATTATATAGACTATAATGATCCAAGAATACATGTGAATGTTGTTAATGATAATGATAGTTAAGCCTGATACCTCTTCAGAAGAGGTGACTGCACTCAATTTCAGAAGAATAATATCAGTGGATGTAAGAGATAGAATTGACAGTATATATGAATATGATGAATATGACCTGAAAACAATAGTTGCAGACCAAGTCACGATGCTCCCGAAGACCAATATGCAGCCCAGTAAAAGGTTCTTTGGATGAGAAATCGATGTGACCAATGGCCTTCAACGTCTGGCGATAAAAACTTAAGAACGTGACCCTTGTATAAGGTCATGACCAATGCACCATTGACAGAGATAGTCCAAATTTTCTTATTGACTTTCTCAAGTCTATCATAAAACACAAAGTTTAATGACCATCATGGATAGATTGCATTGAAACTCAATAATTAATATAATCCCTATGCAAAAACAAAATATTATAGTTACTACCATTCCCGAAAATTTGGTTCACATGACGGAGTGATATTTATATAACTATTTTAATGTCGCAATAGCATGTCTCAATGTCATAAAAACAAAGTGATTCATTCCATCTGTTAAGGTGATTATGGTGATGATGTGCATGCCTTCACACACTACCCGATATAAGATGAGAAATATGAGGTTTGAATTTATTAATTCCCTAGAAAGAAACCATTATGATAATACTATTGATCCACCTAGCGGGAACCTCAAATTCTCTAGTAGCCTTATTTTCAGTGTGTTAAGAAACCTTGACTAGTAGCCTTCTTATAGACACAACGAATAAGGCTTCAATAGACAACCAATCAGATTGGATGTGAGGGATTGAATAAACGAATACTGACGAGAATAATATTTTTGGATGGGTCCTTTCAATTTTGAATATATGGTTAGATAACTACGTGACAATAAAATTTAAAGTAGAGCTACAATCCCATTGATCTAGGTGGACATTAGTGGCCACCCACCTGTTCCAAATTCCAACTCGCTCATCTTGACAATTTTTCAGTTCAACACATTTCTCTGGAATGGGGAAATTTCTTTTTAATTGTGGGTTTTTGCACTTTCGGGGATGTCTTGAAGCCCTACACAACATCTAGGTTGATATTGGTGGCTGCCCACCTATTCCAACTGGCTTATTTTGGAATTTTTCATGTTAGTATATCTTTATGTACTTCCACGGATGTTTTAGGGCCCTAAACATTGTTTTCTTGGCTTCCCATAGTCAAACTATAGATGGAGTTAGAGTTTGATGGAATAATGCATAGTTCTCAAAATACTTTCCCAATGTGCTATCACATGCCTAAAACATAGATCGTATGCGAAAGTTATGACCCTAGGAATTTAATGTACTAACTTACCCCGACGAGGCCCATATGACTTTTGGCACTTCATCTACTAGGGTTAGGTTTTTGGATATCTTGGGTTTTGACATTCATTTTTATCATAAAAAGGCATTCATAGCCTCATTGTAATCATCTTCTTCCGAATCAATGTAGCCGTCAAATCTCTTCTCATAGATAATCTACCACCATTATAGTGATTTCATTCGCTCTCTAATTTTATAGTCTCTATACATTTATTTCATTAATAGAAATCATGTATTGTTGTATTTCTCCATTTTTGGCAATATTTTTGTGTGTTTCATTCTAATATATATGCTTTCATTTCGTTCCAAAAATAATCCGGATCAGTGGTGTCAAAGCAAGTTGTTCTTGATCATTTTTCAGTGCATGTCCATGACGAGGTCCAAGTATAGCAATTTGGGTGTCAAATTTGTCTCTCTTGAGGACAATGGATCTCGCACACCCAAGAAACCCTCTATGGTAGCAGAAAATAAAAAAGACGAAGCAGAATATTCTATTAACTTGTTGCTTGAGCAAGCTCTTGCACGACAGAGGGACAAAATGATGGATAATTTTGCACACATCATTCAATGCTCGTTGATAGAAAAAGGAACATATTCATCAAGCAACCACTTTGGAGGAACCTCTCCCTTCAAGTTACAAGTTAATTTTGATATTCTCGTATTTGAAGGTCGGATAGATTTGAATGCCTTAGAAAAATGGTTAAATCTGCTAGAAGGTTATTTATTTCTTCACAATTTTTCCGACAGGGAAAATATCACCTTCGCACTCCTCAAGCCTCTCCCCCATGTCAAACATTAGTAGGAAACTTACTGGAAGAAAAGTTCCACAGAGGAATCTGGAATGTATGGGGTTGATCCCACTTGGGATTTTTTTGTGGATACAGTCAAGGAACAATGCCACCTTGTTGATAACTATGAACACCAGTACATGAGATGGACCACACTACGAAAAGATAAGATCCAAACAGTGTTAGAGTTCACAAATACTTTCCATACCTTGCGCACCAAGCTGGGTATCAAAGAATCCAAGCGAAATATGGTTCTGAAATACCGTGGGGATCTTCATAGGTACATCCAAACTCTAATGGATTTCCTAAAAATCTCCTCATTGGGAGTTTCCTATCGATATGCTGTCAAAATCGAGAAAAAATTTAGCCACTAGAACAAATAGGAGTTTGGATTTGCAAATTCGCAACAACCAAAGCATGGTAAAGACGTCCCTAACCAACAATCTCTAGAAAATCATTCCAAGACACAGGAAAAGAAGGGTCAGGGAAAGACAAATAATGACACTGAGAAGTGGTGTGACTTCCATAGAACCCCTTGCCACAACATCGTTGAATGTCACTCGAAACAATCATTGGTGGCCAAGGTCAAAGACAAGGAGTCGAACCATGATTCAGAATATGATCCAGAAAATATTTAAAACGTATAGATCATCAATGCAGACCCCACTGTTATTATCGCGACCGCAAAAATTCAACCAAAAGAACCAGTAGATCCTGAAGAGAGGGACCACCTCTTCTATTCACATATTTGGGTGAAGGGGACCCCGTTGCATTTGATTGTTGATAATGTAAGCCAAAAGAACCTCATCTTAGTTGAGTTCGTCAAACAGTTGGGGTTGTCGACAACACCACAACCGCAGCCATACAACATTGGATGGCTTTAATAGGGACGAGATCTTGGTGTCAGCCAACAGTGCCACATGTCCTATGGAATTCATTTCTTCAAGGATGAGGTAGTGTGTGATGTTTCCCCACTTGATGTCTGTGTTGTTGTTTTGGACCAACCATATATGTAGAAATGTCATGTTGTTTATGAATCTCGACCCCGTAGTGTCATTATTACCATGGGGGGTCAACTCTATAGGATACCAGAGATAGTTTTAACTACTATTCCACCAAAACAATGTCACAAGGTAATATCTCATACTGCAAAATTCATCCTCTTCACAGTCTGTTCAAAGGATGCAAAGAATTCCACTACAACCACTGCACCCTCAACACCTTCTATTGAGCATAAGCAAATTTCTGAAGAAAAAGAAGATATTGTTTCTTCACCTACAATGGTTCCTACACAATGCCCCATCAAGCCTAGAGACAACAGGTTGGTGGAACAGACTCAACCCCACTAGCAATAGGTTTGTGACATCCTTCCAAAGACCAAGCAGCGCAACTTATCAAATAAGGCACCCGGCTCACCAAGATTCATATTCAAAAAAACACTTTCCCCTCTTCCCCGAGCACTCAACGCAATGGATACCATTGCTTCCTAATGGGGGACGATTGATCTAGCTGGATATTGGTGGCCACCCACCTATTCCAAATTCCAACTTGCCCATCTTAACATTTTTCAGTTCAACACATTTTTCTATAGTGGGGACATTTCTTTTTAATTGTGGGTTCTGCACTTCTGGGTTTGTCTTGAATCCCTACACAGCATCCAACTTGCTTATTTTGGAATTTTTCATGTTAGTACATATTTTTGTACTTCCAGGGATGTTTTGGGGCCCTAAACAATGTTTTGTTGGCTTGTCACAATCAAATTGTATATAAAGTTAGATTTTGATGGCATAATGTGTATTTCTCGAAAAGATCTTTCCAATGGGATATCACACATCTAAAACGAAGATCGTATGCAAAAGCTATGACCCTGGGAAGTTAATGTACTAACTTACCCCAACGGGGCCCACATGACTTTTGGGACTTCATTTCCTAGGGTTAGGTTTTTGGATATCTAGGGTTTTGGAATTCATGTTTATCATAAAAATACCTTCAAAGCCTCATTGTAATCATCTTCTTGCGAATGAGCGTAGTCATCACATCTCTTCTAAGAGATAAGATGCCACCATTCTAACGAGTTCATTCACTCTATATTTTTATACTCTATGTACATTTCTTTCATTAATAGAAATCATGTATTGTTGTATTTCTCTGTGTCTCGCAATATTTTTGTGTATTTCATTGTAATATCTCTTCTTTCATTTCGTTCCGAAAATAATATAGATCACCCATGGAGATGAGCAGGAAACCAATATTATCACATTGCATCAAGATATATATAACCATCATAGATCCATCTTAACTCTGGATTTATCATGGGATGAGAGGTATCAAATCCCTTTAAGGGCAAACCTCCTTTTAGAGTGAAATATTAAAATGGGAGAATAGATATTATTACACACAAGGATGCATTGAATGCTCAATTGAATAAATATAATGATACATATGATCACACAATCAACTAGTTGAGACAATATATCAACCACACACTAAAATAGGAGCAAACTTAGTTCAACCAATCTTCTCAAATCCAACTAAATAACAATATTATAAATAATAAACTAAGATAAACATTATGGATAACATGAAAAATTTGAGGAAAGGTTTGCACCTAGAGGAATTTGATCCCTCTCGGCCCATGAAGGATTCAGAGTTAAGATGGATCTACGATGGTTCTAGTCGCGAGCAGGAATGTAAAATTTTTAAATGACATCATTAAGAAGTGATATGAGGAACATATTGAATAACTCATATATTACATACTAATTGATGCCAATTTATCTTCTTCTTCCTTCTTCCTACACACAGTTGCACATTTTTCCATCTTTTTATATCGATTATATGGAAATGGAGGTTGAAAATAGAGACCCTCCAAAACATTAATTGGAGATATTGCAACAAAGGTGAGACCTTGAGGAATTTTATACCTCACAAGGTTTTTCAAGTCTTATATATTTTAATATTATAATGGTTTTAATGTGCAAATATTAATAGATAAATCACACCTAACCAAACAAAGTATATGACTTGGACTTATATATCTGTTTTGAAATTGGTTTTCACTCCAATTTTGCTAAATTCATTTGTCGCCAATTCATTTCCCTTGATAATTTGCAATATCTCATAGTTCAAATCAATATAGAGGAATATTTTTTTTCATATCATTTCTTCAATTAATTAATGCATTAAAACATTTTTCATAGTGATATTGAAATCAATAGAGAGGACTAATTTCATTCTTATCATTTTCTCAATTAATTAATGCACCTAATCATTTTTCATAGTATCTATTGTTAAAATGAATACAACAACTTGATTATACTAAATCATTTTTCATTATATCATACTTAAATCAATGCAATTTTTTGCATTATGTCATTGTTGAAATCATTGCAACTAGTTTCTCTAAAGGGTTTACCATTGTGTCATCACTAAAGTCAATGCATTGCATTGTTTTGCATTATGTCATTATTGAAATCATAGAAATTAATTGCTCTAAATCATTTTTCATTCTTCCATATCTAAAATAAATGCACCCTATTGTTTTGTGTTATATCATTGTTGAAATAATTTAGACTCTTATTTCTCTAAATCAAATTTTTAAATATATACATATAACAATGAAATCAATATGGCATATTGTTTTGTGCTATATCATTATCACTTAAATCAATGCATGCACCATATTGCTTTCTGTTATATCATTGTTAAAATGAATACAACTACTTGATTATGGTGAATCATTTTTCATTGTATCATTACTTAAATCAATGCATATTTTTGTTTTGCATCATGTCATTTTTTTTCTGAGGTGATATCTCACGGGGCAAACCACCGACCCTCATGTCCATGGTAGACCTAACCCCAAGGGGAACAAGAGATTCAAACCCATGAGCTTCACGTCTATCTCACAACCACTTGAGCTAACCCTTGGGGATTGCATTATGGCATTATTGAAATCAACGCAACTTATTTCTGTAGAAATAATTTATCATAGTTTCATCACTAAAATCAATGCATTGCAATGTTTTGCATTATGTCATTATTGAAATCAAGCAACTAATAAATAAATAGACCCTATTGTTCTGTCTAATATCATTATTGAAATCATTTAGACTCCCCTATTTATTAAGATCATCTTTTCGGTATCATTATTGAAATCATTTAGACTCCCTTGTTTCTCAAGATCATCTTTTCAATATCATTATTGAAATCAATATGCCCTATTGTTTTCGCGATATATCATTATCACAGAAATCAATGCACCCTATTGTTTTTTGTTATATCACTATAATTGAAATCAATGCACCCTATTGTTTCATGTTATATCATTGAATTCTATATTCTTATCTACCTTACTCGTCCATTCTTTGGAAACACACTCTTTTTCTTTCTGAATCATTTTTTCGCCATCCCGCCCTTTGATCATCATTCATTCTTTCCACTTGCAGTATTTTTCTTTCATGATCCTTTCTTCATTAGTCTTCCTTTTGATCCTCAGTTGTTTGTTGTTGTCGCAATATGTATCTCATTTTTCTATATCCTCATGTCTTCCCTTTCAATCTCAATGAATTGTTTCATTTGATTTAATGCATGTCCTCTAACTCATTGTGTTTGTCGATTTCTTACATCTTCGATATTGTTGTTATTATTCATTTCTAAAATATTTTTACTCATAATGTTGTTGAAATTTGAAAAATTTACAATTTATATTCATGTCTCAAACAAACACAAACAAAATCAATAATACAATTCAAAAATAGTCAAGAAATAATAAATAATAGTAGCATAAATGCCCAATAAAATAAAAATTATATGATTAAATAAATCCTACCAACAACTATTAAGACTAAAATGTCACTGCAACAAATTGTTAATAAACATCAAATATATTCATGAAATGAAATCTATAGCCATCAAATTAAATTTAAGCATAAACAAATGACAAACTAGCATACAAAACGACTTCCTTATGGATACCTGAATTCAGAGATACCCATCATGAATTTAAATATATCTTTTGTGCATTAGTTTATTTAGCCAATGTACAATCTTAAACTCAATATGGAGATATGAGAGATATTGAAAAAGAAGGGTTAAATAATCCAAAGGAGATTCTCAATTGAATAACATATATTTAATATTTTTTATATTAAATGTTAACATTTTGTATAACATATAGTTAATGTTTTTTATATTTAAAATTTATTATTTTGTATAACATATATTTAATATTTTTTATATTCAAAAGTTAACATTTTGTATATCATTTATCTATGTGTAATTTTAATAAATGTTTTTCTATAACATTTGAAAGATTCTATTTCATTTCAACGATATTTATTTTCAACAAAAAATTGTTTTATAAATTTCCATAAGCTTGTGAAGTAACTAAACAAACAATTGAGAGAACCTGCTTGACCAGATATTATTTATTAAAAAAAAGTATTATTTGTTTTATTAAAAAAATTATTATTTGTTTTATTAAAAAAATATTGATTTATTCATTAAAAAAAATGTGATATGTGTTTTTTTGGTATTGATTAAACTTTTTATTTTTGGGGTTTTGTGGTCCAAAGTAAATTTAGACAAAATTGTTATTTTCTATTGTTTAAATTTCATTTCTGAATGCATAAATAGATTCAGTCGGCTGAAAAACCTCGAAATACTTGGATTATACAAACTTAACCACTCAAATCTGTAAATCTAACCATTCCTCACCAAATTTCAGACAAACTCAAATAAAAAAATAAAACGTTTAACGTTTAGAATACTACTTTTTTTTCTATACATTGTAATCAACAACAGGTACCAGACCAGTATGGAAGACAGCCTTATATAATTTGATTTGGCAATAATAAACGAAGTCCGTGCATTATTCGACATCAAATTTTTCCCTCCTAATTATCAGCTAGAAGGGTTATAATGGAGATCAGCTGCGAATCTCTCTTGCACGCGAGAGCTCTATCTTTTCCTATCTTTTCCTGTACTTTCGGTCTGATGTACAGGTAATTAATGAAAAAATTTATTGTTCCTCAGAGGTTGAGGATATTATTGATGTATGATTGATGGATCCCTCTATGACGGATGACTCGTGTATAACAGGTGTCTTTGAATTTATTCATGATCGTATTTTCAACATCATTCCAGAGACTACATTGAAGATAACCATATGAACTTAATTATATAATTTTTGATAACCATATGAACTTAATTATATAATTTTTTTTAAAGACTACATTGAAGATAACTATATGAATTTAATTATATTAATTTTTTTAAAAGGATATCTGTCAATTCTATGTTCAGCACGGAAAGAACTATACATCTTCCCTATACTCTTCCCTATACTGGACTGTAGAATGTGTCTTTGAAGACAATTAATAAATCAGTTAATTGAAAATGGTTCATTTGAATGTGATAGGGATGTTGGATATATGTAATCAATTAATCAGATAATTGAGAATGATAATCAGTTTAGTGTGGTAAAGATGTTCAGTAAAACATTTTTTTTTTTTAAGAACTAATACCAAGTTGGATGGAATGGTTTTATAGTTTTAGAATAAGATTTAAATTATTAAAAACTTTCTTTTTTAGGATACAATGAAATAGGTTAATGATTTAAAATTCAAAGGCATGTCTGTATTTTGAGAATTATTAATGAGTCATTCATTTCAAGTGGAGTAGTTTTTATTTAATAACAAATGTTTATTTTTACTCATAGTTAACAATTGAACTACTATAATTTTACAAACTTCTTAAAAATATATATAAAAGAAACAAAAAATATCTTTATATATATCAAAGATAATTTGAAATATATACATAATATAAAATCTATTATATATAAAAAAATAACAAAAAAAATACCATATTTACACATAAACATAAATATTATAAATAAGATATTTATATAGAAATATTATTAAAATATAAATATAAGCATTTTAACCATATTCAAAATTGTATTTTTATACATTTATATTTTTATAAATTTTAAATTTTAAATTATTAAAAATTGATATCTATTATAAACAACTGATTTTTTTTAAATGATTAAAAACCTTACACTTAAAAAAAAATATATTCAATATTAGAGACAATATTAAATTCAATCCTATGACACATATTTATATTCTGATTGTTACTTTATAAACTCCTAAATACTTGTTAAATTTTAAATTTTGACTCTTAAATATTCAAGTTATCTTATTTTCACTCTGTGACAAAGTATGGTATCTTATTGTCACTTTGTGGAAAAGTATGGTACAGTAGATAATTCATTAATCAGATCCTAAGTACTAGATTGATTAAACAATCAATTATTGATATTTTAGATAATTTATTAATCAAATTGCAAGGATTAGATTGATTAAATAATCAACTAAATAAATTGTTTGTAACATTGAATCCATTTATGTATTTAGAAATGAAATTTAAACAACAAAATATAAACATTTTGTCCATATTTATATTGAGCTAAGTACTAGATTGATTAATCAATCAATCAAATTGTTTATAACAGATTGATTAAATAAATATTTACATAAATACTATTTATTGTCACTATGTAGAAATGTATGGTCCCATAAATGTATGGTCCAATAGTCCCATGGGATAGCTCAGTTGGCAAGATGTGCGCACGCTTTCTCAGTTTGGGGAGAGGTCACAGGTTCAAGCCTAGCTATGAGTCCCTGCGGCTGCTGCTTTTCCACTCCCATATCATCCACTATGTGGGGAAGTATCAGGGTGGTTTCCCAGCGAGTTAATTTCTCATCTGGAAAAAAAAAAATGTATGGTCCAATAGATAATCCATTAATCAAATCGTAGGTACTAGATTGATTAAACAAACAATTAATCAATCAATCAGATTGTTTGTAACAGATTGAATAAATGAATACGGACAGGAATACTATTTTTTCGTTGGGCTGGGCTCTTTCAGTTTTGAAGATTTGGTTCGATAGATACATGACACTAAACTTTAGTGTGAAGTATCAATCCCGTGGAAAGCACTGTTATCCATCGAATCAACATACGAACAATCAGTCAGTGGAGAATGGTGATTTATTTCGTACAACACAATTCACTATTTATACTACGGTTGGTATTTTCTTAAATATATCATGTTGGTTATAATAATTATTTGGTATATTTGGTAATCTGGCTGGAAGTTAGTAATAGAAGCATCCAGTTCATGATGATTTAGAAGTTAAAATTACTCCATCTTTTTAACTAATTTATATCATTTTAATTAATTTATTAAGATAATAGTTTTCATATATAAATAAAATTTGGTTTTAAAATATTTGACTTAAAATTTTAGAAAATTTGATGTAAATTGTTAGTCAATAGTGTATATACAAGTTAAGATTCATATTGAAAAAAGATAAAATAATATATACACAAGTTAAGGTCCATATTGGAAAAAGATAAAATGAA
>JZKD02S1836013.1:325724-359624 GCA_000966675.3 Picea glauca
CGAGACAATATTGCAGAGGTTTAATATGAAGGAATGTAAACCGGTCGGGGTCCCTATTCATGTAGGTGTAAATTTATTTGTTGATTAGTGTCCCAAGAAACAAGAAGAGGAGGAGGACAACTCTCGTGTTCCAAATGCAAGCAAGGTTGGCAGTTTGATGTATGTAATGGTATATACTAGACCAGACATTGTACATGCAGTGGGATTTTTGAGCAGGTATATGTCAAAACCAGGGGAGGAGCATTGGACTGTAGTAAAAAGGGTTTTCATGTATTTGTGTGGAACTGCTAGCTATGGATTGTGCTACCAAGGAAGACCAGGATTGGAGAGAGTGTTGGAAATACATGGATTTTTGGATGCAGACTGGTCTGGAGATATGGATCGTAGGATATCTACAAGAGAGTATGTGTTTAACCTATTTGAAGGAGAAATAAGTTGGATGAGAAAAAGAAAGTCTGTAGTGGCACTTTCAACTACATAAGTTGAATACATGGTAGCCACTCATGCAAGAAAGGAAGGAGTATGGTTACAAATATTGTGTTCAAGTATCGGGTTGGTACAACAAGCTGCAAGGATAGATTGTTATAGTGAGAGTGCAATTTTTCTGGAAAAGAACTTGACTTATCATTCAAAGAAAAATCATATTCATGTTCAATATCACTTTGTGAGAGACATCGTTGAAGAAAATAAGGTGTTGTTGATGAAGGTGGACATGTTGAAGAATGTTTCATATTCATTAAAAAAATATGTGAGCACTGAGAAGTTATCTTGGTGTAAAGGATCTATGGGAATTGTTGAAAATGTAACCCTATAACCCACTATATGCAAAGAAAACATTAGGTGGAAGAATGTTGGGTATGTGTTATAATATTTTCACGACTAGAGCTAGTCTCTACATTGCATCGAGCGTGCATGGGGTGTAAGAGGGGGAAGGAGTGTCGCCTTTTCCGGGGGGAGGTATCCCCCCTCCACAGGGGTTCGGGGGGAGTGCCCCCAAATTTTTTTTCCTCGGTTTTCATGTCGTTTTTGGGTGGTTTTTTGGCACATGGTTTTTCACCGATGGTTTTCTATTTCTGGTTAAGGAATTAGGGTTGTTGAATAATTTACGTCATTGGATTAGGGTTTTGGATGCTACTAGATCCTATATGTATATTGTATGGTAAACAATGTATGATATGAATGAATATAGAATATGTTGTTTTTCCCGATTTGGGTTTCTAGGGGGAAAATCTATGTGTAATGCGTGTATTTACCATTGTATCTTTTATGTTATTTTATTGAAAATCTATTTGCAGTAAAATATTTTACAAGGCTAAAATATTGAATTAGTGAAACTTTATATTATCTTCATTAAACAACAAAATGAATACATAACCAAATTGATATTGCAAAGGGAATCACACTCTCTCCTCTGATCCATTATACAACTCCTACACTACAATGTGCTTATATTCTCTCTAGTTAGACTCTACACACTATTGGATTAACCCCATTACAAGCTCTAAACATGAATTTTCCAGAATCTTACAAAATGTTTATGAAAAGGCAAAACAAGGCTCATACAAAAAAGATATTGCCTTCCTTCTGCATACCTCTAAGAGACTCTTCTCCTTTGTTTATCCTTTCCTTATTTTCTCTTCTCTATTGCTTTGTGTCTTTCTCTTATGCTTCACTCGTTCTAGTGATCACTAGTTCCACATGCTTCTACCATTTGAATGCAATCCATGTAACCTCCTTGGAGCATGGAAGTCCTACTTGTTATGGATAAACTATCACTAATGTTATGGAAAGATCTCCCTAGGATCTTCATATTGATCTTAGACAAACGTTACTATTAGACTTATAATGCTTCTCCCTAGATCTAAGTGGTTTTATTTCCTTTTAACCAAGAAGGGTGGTGATCATACATTTTCAATTGATGGTTTTCCTTGTGTATCTAGCTAATGCAACTCTCGATTTCCAGCTCTAGCTCCTGCAACCTACTTCATATACAAAAGGAGACAAATAACTACTAATTTACTTTCTCTTCTAGTGCTAGGAAATAAAAATCTACTAGATTTATCTTGATCTGTGTAACATGAGACTAGATCTAAGCATTTGTAAATAATATATAGGTATGTTTAGGTGAAAAACAATGATCTATTAATTTAAATAATTGAAATACATTAATGCAATACCTTTTAGTGTATATGCATTCCCCTCGGTCCATTCTCCTTACTCCTTGTTATCTTATTAACCAAACTAGGAAATTTGATTGTGGTTGTTGTATATGGAGAAGCACCTCTATATTTGGACAACATAACTCTGTAAATGATTCTTCCTCCTATTTCTCAAGACTTTCCTTCTTTATGTAAATCCTTAGAAGAGGCTTGGGATAACTTCTAGATATTCTAGAGACCAATGGATAATCGAATGATGTGAGTTCCAAGGATCATGCCATGAAGAACCAACTCATCCATTGTTTTAATCTTTGAAACTACTCGAATATATAAGGTTTAAAAGGTAGTTATGGGTTTCACTATACCTGACCAGGGACTAGTCACTTGTTGTCATATGTATGGAAATAAACAACCCTAAAAAATGATCCAAATACTAAACTATATATGTGTCTTGGCTTTCATCTTCTTCTAGATTCCCTTTTGCCCCTGTAGGGTGGAAATTAAGAATATAATAGATTCCCCATAATGTGTGAGGTCAAGAAAGGAATGGATGGTCGAAACACATTACAATAAAATAGTCCATGTGGCAAGGTGAGGAGAGTGAAAACACATCCAATGGTCAAAGAGGACTTGCAATCAAACACCAAAGAGAAAAACATATATAGACCATCCCTTAGGTAGACATACTCAAACTCTAAAGAGTGTCAAAGCATGGCCAACAAACAATACACTGTGGATCCATGACATGAAATTAAATATCATGGCCATGAAAGAATACATGACAGATCCATGTCATAAATAAGAGAATGGCAACAATCCAATAAGATGTGGATCTATGTCATCAATACAATCATAGCCATGGGTAAATACAATGTGGATCTATGAAACAACATATATACATCAGGAAGACAACAAGCACTAAGGGAAGTTCCCCCAAAGTCTTCAAAATACTCCTATATAAGTAAAAT
The DNA here is from genome assembly GCA_000966675.3 of Picea glauca. NCBI lineage: Eukaryota > Viridiplantae > Streptophyta > Pinopsida > Pinales > Pinaceae > Picea > Picea glauca. Next base: position 328,852 of record JZKD02S1836013.1, read on the forward strand.
ACTCCATCATAACTTGGGAGGGGATGCTACAAATGAAGGATGTGGCCCCAAACCCAAGGTATGTGTCTCAAACCCCGATGGCATGAACCTACATCATGGGAATAAATGAGTTTATGTCTATCCTGGTAGAAACCGTCTGATTACTAGTCATTGATGTATACCATTAAGAGACACGAGGGGACACACCGATGAGGAATATGAACCCGAAGGTACCTAGTATAATATAGCGATTTTGAATAGAGGATTTGATGTCGAACACTCATAGAATCAATCAATTAAGATTAAATCATGTAAACCCAGTTTTTATCACAAGGATTCATGCGACTAGGGAATGCAAGATACAAGGTACTAGCTAGTTTTTAGATCCCTCTCCTAGATAATGAGCTGAAGTTGATAGGAAGAGATCCATCAAAGGAGGTCCTTAATGTATCTCCCGTCAATTGACATGAAACATACACCAAGAGATGATGTGAAGGGATAGTTTCACTAAGTACAATTGACACAAGAATGGTTGATGTGAAAAGTAAATAGAAAAAAAAATGGCCCACTCAAGATTTAACTTCTATTAAACATATAACACAACACAATGTTGACTTGGAAGAAATACACAAGAGTTGGAAGAATATAGTGCAACAATGAAAGAGGCATTGAGGAACTCTCCATGATGATTGGAAGAGTAACCAACTGGAGGAGTATCTCTGACTCATATTACTAGGACAACTCATAGGCAATATAAAACCCAAATCTATGATGAGGACTCAAACATGTGCCAAGTTCAAGGGCGATTCGACTAAAGCTACCTTTTTGAGAATAGACCAATGGTAAAATAAACCCCACTTTTTTTTTGGGGGGGGGTTTAATGTCTCCTTCATGTTTTAATGAGCGCAAAAGAGAGATAAAAGTATGCTCGGTACTATATTTTTCGTTCATTTTTAATGAACCCAAAAAAGAGTTAAAAGTATACTCGGGACAATTTATTTGTCATGTCCTTTAACAAATATGAGAAAGAGATAAAAGTTTACCTGTAATGTGTGTATTTTATCGTGTCCTTTTACGAGTCTGAAAAAAGAGATAAAAGTGTACTCCTGTCTAGAGAATGTGTGGATAAATAACATGCTCCTATATTCCAAGTACATGGAACTGACCTAAGAAAGAGGAATGCAAATGGAATTCGGAAGTGAGATCCAATATTAGTAGTTGTTCTCTCCATGGGTATATGGATGCAAAAAAGAGGCCAAATAATGCAAGAGGTGGATGGTCAAGGGATGCAGAAATAACAGTAAGAGGGATCTAGAAAAACAAAAATGTAGTGGTGGGGTGAATGATGCAAGCATCAAATGCACGGGAGACCATTAATAAATATGTAAAATTTGGGAATCCCCTCCTGATATGGCCAGAATATATATGAAGAGAGGAAAATGAGGCTCAATGTCAAGTCATGGAAGGACTATAATAGGGTTATTGGGCCTATGGGGAAATGAAACATGGATAGAAAATGTCAATATGGGAGCTAATTGGGGAAGCCATGAAGTGTAGGAACTATTGTGTAGGTCACAATGTGCAAAAATGGAGTGGGAAAGGTTGCAACCTAATGAGATCAAATCTAAGGCATACTGATGGAAAAATGGATGGTTACTAATACAAGATGGTATCACATGGAAAATTATATCCCTATAAGTCAGTTCAAGAACATGTACCTAAAGTTAAGTGGAAGTTTCCATCTTTGTAAAAACAAATAGTCCCTGTAATCCCATCAACACATGTAAACTAGATTTCAGGGTCAAAATGCATAGTGAAATCTCAAAAGAGAAAATATTTTGGATTTTTTGGATATGATATATCCAAAACAACAACACTCACACAACACACCTATGTATAAGGAACTATGCATATGATGGATTATGAAAAGTAGATCCCATTGCTAGGCTCAGGCCAAGGATCTTTATCGTCATCTATGAACTCATGGGTCAATGTCAGTATCATATGGAACACCATATCAGGGCCATGCACATAGAAACAAATTTTTGCAGCCGAAGATACTCAATTTGAGTGGGTTTTTTTATCTATGAAAACTACTTGATGGGGTCCATCAAGACATAAAGGAGGTATGGAACATGAATCTTCAATGATATAAGTGATGCTAATGATAAGTGGTTATCAATGCATCACCTCATCTTAGGGGACTTGAAAATGATAAGTGGGTATCAATGCATCACCTCATCCTTTGGATTTTATATGGAATCCATGACTTTGAGGATGGCCTCTTCTGAAGGAAACTCAGTATCAAAGAAATCATGTGAACTTAGAGAGTAAAAAATCTCTATAGGTGGATTAGGTTGATCAAACTCCATATGAGGATGGTGGTGTTGAATATTATCAACTAATGTTGATGGGATTGTCGGATCAACAATCTCAACTGTAGTTGGAAAAATGGAAGATCCATAAGATTCAAAATCCATGGGGTGAGGTACCTCCCAAGGATTGACATACGTGAGGGATCCACTAGTAAATTATGAAATCATCTTTATAGAAGCAATCCTTGCAGTAGGATATGGTGGGGGAAGGGGAAATATTCCCATGAGCGAAGGATATTTAAACATCCCTGCAACCACACTCATATAATATTGTTGGGTATTACCGAAAAAGGGTACATTAGGCCCTGCATTGGATCCAATGTCTAGGGTACAAAACACAATTTGATCGATCGTCACTATTTTCCCTTGATGAGGAAAGCATAAGACACTAAAGGGTGATGAAAAAATTGTATTAATCTCATAGAAGCAAGTGCGCTCGAGTAACAAATTCTACTCAAGAGGTGCATCGATGAACTCCACAGCAAAAAAGACAGTCTTAACAACTAACTCGATGGATAAGGAAGTGATTGTCCCATGGGGATAGAACATATGTCCATTGAATTGTTTCAAGAAGTATCGATATTTGGAGAGACGAGGGCCTTCCAACAAGACATAGACATAATACAAGTTCAAGCTCCTTCATCAATCCCAGTGCGAAGGATATTTTTATCCATCATTATAAATTTGATTTGGAAAGAGATTAGATTGGAAATCCCATGAGGAACCTGATTTGAATCAAAGTTTATCAAACTTGACTCTAAGGGATCAACCCATCCTATGGCAGACAATACGGATTTCTACTATGTGGGGTATCTTTAGATAACTTCGAGTGAGGACATGGCACAAGGTTCCTAGGCCAAGTATTCCAAAATACTATAGTTTTGGGTGTCTTATGTATTTGTATTTTTTTTTGTTCATTAAAGAATTCCCTCTGAGGGGAGAAGTGGTGTGTAGAAAGATGGATTCTCAATATGAAGAGGGACACTACATTGAGAAGAAGATATTATCTCATGCACAATAGGGATAGTCTTGAAAGTGTCATAGTTATTGGCACGAGTTTGAAAATTGACTCTCTGGTGACACCTGAAAATTGAATCATTCAAGGAAGACCCCTCATCTTGAGGGGTACCTTGAATGCCCCCTTGCGGAGTGGAAATATTTTTTGCAACTATATGTTGATGTTTAGAGGGAAAAGGATGAGTTAATACAATAGGCTATTGGGGAGCATTTTCTTGAGCCAACAATCGATGGATATCATCCTTTCGAGGACACTGATGAGTAGGTTGGTCGTCCCCACAAAATTGTGCAAGGGAACATATTTTTTTTTATGTGTTGCACCTCACTATTGATTATTTTCGGTGGGAGAGGTTCATTTCTTAGTGTTGGAATTTTTGTTTTTATTCCTCTTCTTCATTCCTCTTGATTTTTTAGGACTCTTTGGTTGTGTGCACTGCACCAAATTCACCTCAGATATCTGAGTGGGGATTGTTGTTGTTTGAGCATTAGAGTCAGAATCTAATGGGTGTGATGAAATGGACATGTGACCCATTCGGTCAGGTAACTGGCTTATATAAGCATGGGAAACATAACCAACCACACCATCAACATGGGGTCCTCAATTTGGCTATTTTCAATACGTTAATGGTCTAGGATCCCATGGGATAATATCATAAAGGGTGCTCGACTGAGAGTAAATCACAACCAAGTGGTGGTCATTCATGATGGATTTCTCCTCAGTAGTTTCCCCAACCATATTTATGTCTTTAGAAATGGGTGGTAGGAGGAACTTAGTGAACCACACCATGAAGTATTTTTCTGGAATCTAAGTCTTGATCATCCTAGATCTTCGCCTCCACTCATGTATATGATCTTAAATGTGAGTTGCAGTTTCTTGATCTAGTTATGTCAAGAGCTTTGTTCCTATCTCGTACCATACAGGTAATTGGTAATGCATTAGAAACACCATTTTGAAGTCGTTAAAATTTTTAAAGGAAGCACCTTATAAATCAATATACCACCTTTCATCACTTTAAATCAAGTATATTTGGAAAACATGTAACCTCACACTATCATCCATCAAAGAACTAGACAAACACCACAAGCGATATGTCATGATGTGTATGGAAGGTTATTAACACAGATTTGCATAAAATATCGGTATCTATTATGGTATCTTAGAAGGCATGTCTCTCCATGAAGGGTTGTGGGAAATAGGGTCATTTTTCAATGTGACAAATTAGGTAAGTCTAACATTACGAGGAAAGGAAATAATGTATTGAAAATTTAATAGTAGGAGGGAGATGAAGTCTCTATTGTCCTAGATGAACCTCGTGGTCCCCCTACATTCATACTATAAGAGGATTGACATGTTCCAAAAGAGTTAGTTCCCCAGGGATGGTGGCACTTCTAGGAGAATAGATGCTCCTAGGTATAGACGTGTGTCTAGGTGGATTTCCCCTGACGATAGTTGTATACCCTAATGGAAATGTATTCCAAAATTATTCCTAGGTAAGAACCCCCTAGTTCCATAGGTATTTATAAAGATAAATCCTACCTGTTGTTAAACGTTTCCCCCAAGGGACATGTCTCTAGGGAAAGGTGTGCTAAACCATGGGAAGTTAAACCTTTCTGACATACTACTATCCCCAGTTTGACTAGTAACAACCCCAAAATCATTCAAAATTTTCCATCCAAAAGGTAAAATAGCACTCGATGACATTGAGTCACTCATAGGAATGGTGGAGGTTGATGGGACTCTATACCCCATGTTGAAACCAAGGATCAACCCCCACCGAAAGAATATCCAAATGTGGGATCATAATGGATGGGATGGGCATATGAATTCTATGTAGACTAATGTATGGAAAAAAAGACAGGGTCGGTGTCCCCTAGATAGAGGTACCTGTACAAAAAGGAATATATGATGTGGATCCAATGGTGTTGAGGGAAGGTAATGTGGACATCATAGGGATGGACCTAGTCCCAATTGTAGATGGGATTGATGACTCAACCACACTAGATGAAACACATTGTCCTGACATGGTGTATGGACTATTGAACAAATAAAAACTATCACCAAAAATTTCCCTTACCTGGATAAGTACAGGTGCTTCAATATTAGTCACAATAGGGTTAAATTTTGGTGGAGCACTTTCATTGACCACTTCTACTTCTGCCAAACTAGTCTCCTCAAACCAAAGATGAGACTCTTTTAATTCTCAATCACCTATTCTATGACATGTGAGAGGTGGTTGTTCCTTCATGATTCAATATAGTCCTTGTAATCGATGGGACCGACTAGGTGATTCATCCACAGTGAAAATAATATGTGCAAATTAAACACAATTCAACCTGAGGCTAATCTAGACTCAGAATCAAAGACCACCCCAGTTTCAAATGTAGGACAAAAACAAAAAAACCAATGGCTCAAAGGGTCTTCTGCAAAACCAACCCTTTAGGGGAAATGAATTCCCCACAATATTGGCTATCAAAGGTATGAGGAGAAGTTATGACAATCTACACAAAAAAAACCTTGACCGATGCAAGCACCCTTTATTAAGGAGGGCACACTCAATGAGAATTGAGACCATGATTGAACGCCTTCCCCAGTTACTACAGGCACATCCAACCTATAGTCACCCATGTAGGCTACCTAGGAATGGTCATTAAGGCTACAATCACACAATGAATGATCAGACGAACAGTCGTAGGTTTGACGAGACATAAGTGTAGTGATGCTGAAAATCCCACTCCAATGTCTCTATAATAATCTCACCCAAAACTCACTATGAATGTAGATATATAAATTAACACTAATCACACAATGGTAAAAAAACCAAATTCAATCGATAAGGGAGACTACCAGACCTAATCATATATGTTGAGTGCACTACCAAATTTCAGTGGATCACTAGACAAAAATCTATTATTCACAAGAAATCCAAGAAAGCCACACAAACGCACTTCAAACTTGAATTGAAGACACAATATGTGAAAACAAGACTCAATTAGAGGTAAGATCGTAATAGTATATATCAATCAGATATCTTTGAGATTGGAATAATAAGATATGATCATAGAAGCCTGATAATTTTGCAGCTTTCCCAATTTACAGGGATAGTCGCGAGTCAGATGATCTGCGACCAATGACTAGTTGTTGGACATCAATAGTGCAACAAGAGACTACTGCAGGATTAAAAAAAAAATTATGTCTCATATATGAGAGATATAAAATATGAGAGAGTAGCACAAAATACAAGAACCAAATAAAAAGAAGAAGCAGAGGATAATTAGCAAGGAATTCTAATCTAGAGAAGAATCAAATATTCTTCCCCAACAAAGTCTCTAATTCTGTTATGGAGAAAATATCAACAATTCTATGTAAGTATATTCCTAGGATTTTCCTACTAATCCTAGAAAGATAGTGTGGCTAGAATTCTAATGGTTCTCCCTAGATCCAAGTGGATTCATTTCCTTTTAACCAAGAAGGGTGTTTATCATACCTTTTCAATCGATGGTTTTCCTTGCATATCAAGGTGATGCAACTCTCGAGGTTCATCTCTAGATCCTACAAGCTTCTTCCTGCACACAAGGATACAAACAACTATCGGTCTACTTGCTCTTCTAGTGTTAGGAAATCCAAATCTACTAGATGTATCTTGATCTATTGAACATGAGACCAAATATAAGCATTTGTAAATAAGATACATGCATGTTTAGGGGAAAACCAATAATATTTTAATTTAAACAATGTAAATAAATCATTCTCGTACCGTTTAGTGTAGATGCATTCCCCTTGGCCCCTTTCTCCTCTCTCCTCCTCCTCTTATTAAAAAAACTAAGAAATATGATTGTGGTTGTTGTATATGGAGAAGCACCTCTGTATTTTGACAACATAATTCTCTAAACGATTCTTCCTCCTCTTGCTCAAGAATTTCCTTCTTTATGTAGATCCTTGGAAGAGGTTTGGGAGAGATTATAGATCTTGTAGAGAGGAATGGATACTCAAATGGTGTGAGTTCCAAGGCTCATTCCAAAAAGAACAAACTAATCCCTCTCTTTCCTCTTTGAAAATCCGTGAGTCTAGAAGGTTGCAAAGTTAGTCGCGTGTTGCACTATAGCTGACCAATGACTAGTTTCTTTTTCTCCTATCTATGACAAGAGATGACCCTAAAAAATGATCCAAATCCTAAGCTACAGATGTATCTTGGATTTCATCTTATGTTATATTCCCTTCTGGCCCTCTAGGGTGGTAATTAAGGATATAACATTAACGAGCTTTCCATCTCATCCATATTTGGCCCCATGATCTCCCATTGTTTTTAGGTTCATTATTTGGGAATATTCTCGAATATATTCTTCTCATTCGACATGCATGTGGTATATTTCTTATCTCCAATGCATAGTATAGAACTTCGATTGATGTGTGTGCCTTATTCCATCCATCGTGCAACTATTGTTGTGTGCCTGCAAAAATGATGTGCATGCACAACTGATATGTGCATGCATGCAACCTACCCAAAATTTTGGGTGCCAATAGACCCCCAACATTATTACTTGGCTCGTCCTTGGGCCAATGGAATTATTCACAATGTGAATTCTTGGTGGAATTAATACTTTACCAAGGCAAACTGACTATTATGTTCGCACGCTACTTGAGAAAGAGCAAGTCATCAATGTTGTATGAATGAAGCATCAAACTAGGTTGTGGTTATAGTTTGGTTTGAGTAAGAGAAAATCATCTATCTAGGTTGTAGTTGCATTTTGACATTGATCTTGGAATGAGTTGAGTCGTCCCCAAGGTAAGAGATAGCTTTATGATTTGTTCATCTGGGCTATTGAACTCTCTCTAGATGGGTGAGTGAGAAACGTTTTTCTAGCTACCCTCCAATACTCCAAGATAAAACCAAACCAAGTGCTACATCTAGAACTTGGCCCAGTTACTCAGTGACCTACGTGAAGTGGGACCTGAGTGAAGACTACATTGACTTAGATGGTCATCATCCTCCTGTCTCATTCAACTAGATGTATAGGAAAAAAATACACATACCTCCTTAGCGGGTAGAATGGGCAAACCAAAAAATTGGGTTTTAGGCCTCAACAAAGGTGATCATCCATGATGACATGCTAACGAACTCCTGGCTAAGAGAGATGGTGTATTTTTGTAGCTTTGAAGAAAACATGAAGGAACTATGTAGTGGTAGATTGTATATTCCTAGTGAATAAGAGGTTAGGGACCCTACCCAATAATTGTATTTGAATAATCAACCACCTCGATAAAGAAACCATTTGATATTAGGCCACCATCTTGGGTTGAGATTTGTAGGAAATGGGCATGACCTAGTGACATCGATGGGGAACTAGAATTCAAGATGTAACTAGAACTGCTAGTGAAAGCACGACTGGCCCTGCTCAATTGCTAACTGATGGGGACTCTATTTGTGGATACATGGAGCATCCCTCTGATGGAACTAATGTTTTTAGGGTGTATAAATAGTAAGGGTTACTACTAGAAAAATGTTCCTTCAAAGTGTGAGTCGCCAGCTGACGTTGAACATTGAAAGAGAAATACTAGCTCATTGGAGATTCTGATGAGGTGGTTGATAATGGTAATGATCTTTTGTACTGATGATGTGACTTTTGGAACATGGCGTCATAACGTATTGCATTCCTAGCCCCTATGTGATTTGGTTGAATCATATTTCTTGTCCCTTCATTGTTGTGCATCACCATATAGCTCGTGTTGTTCCCATGTAAGACCCTTGTCTTATCTAGTACTTTGTATGCTACTAAATAACTTCACCCACAAATAGAGATCTTGAGAATAGGTCGACCTATCAAATTGTCCTATCGACTTGTGTGATCAAAATTTGGTTGGTGCTGCTAAAAAAGTTTAATTACATCGATTGTGTACCTACATATCTATTTTTTACACTACACTATTCCTACGCTATGCTAACTCCTTCCATGTTTGATGCCTTCAAATTGCATTCAACCCTTGTTGGCCATAATACACCTTCAATCGGTTTCCATTGACAAGGGCCTTAATTTTTTGACCCTAAAATATGGCCAACTTTGCTACTCCAACCTCACATATGTAGACCAGATGACATGGGCCCAACCAATGCATGTTTAACTTGCCAGGGTATTTAAAAAAATTTCTATCATATAATAGCACTAGAGAACCCGAATGTAAAATTTTGTGGTGGATGTTGAGGTCATGCCATGATTTTTGTCTCTACTTCTCGATGATTTGGTTGAATCCTACCATAAGATGACCCTCTTCCAAATCCATTAGTTCATCTAACTTCCACTGAAGTGAATATTCATCAGACATTTGGGTGGCTAAGACAATGAACAAAATTGGAACAATAAACTCTAGTGGTATTGCGGCCTCCTTTCCATAGACTAACCTAAAGGGGGTACACTTTGTCAACATCTTATAGGTTCTTCTATAGGCCCACAATATTGTTGGAATACAATGGTCTGAATCATCAAGCGACACATTACAAACTTTGGTTAGGAGATGTTCTAAAATTTTATTGAATGCTTCAATGATACCATTAGCTTCTGGATGATAGGGGGTTCTCTTCTATTGTTGGATCATGAACTCTTGAGTGCGCTCATGGATAGTATTATTTATAATGTACGTGCTACAATCACTCATCAACACTTTCATACACCTGAACCTGGTAATCACTTTCTCAAATATGAAGTGTTCTCCCATTTCTATAGTACAATCCTTGAAAGACATCTCTTTTGACCATCATGTCAATTAATATATGTTTTGATAATGTAGCGCACACTTGTCTGATGCACCAAGGGACTAATTAGTCCAGTGAAGTTGATGGCCCACTTGTCAAAGGGATCCAATGTTGTAATGGGAAATAAAAGTAATTAATCTTGGCAGTAGCGCCTTCAGATGTGCTGGAAGACATCACACCATTTAAAATATTCCTTGGCATCCACAAACTTTGAAGGCCACCATAATCCTACACGCAACATATTGTGTGTCCTGGATTTTTTGGGGATATTTATATGTACAAATTCCATACATTAAATCAGCAACCCGAGGGCTCATAAGCTTTTGATATGGATGAAAAATATATGTACGATCAAAGCCTATGCTAACTTATCAAAGAAATACTAGAAAACTAAAATACACCACCAAACTATATCACTGAATGAGTTTTACTCAAATGCTTTCCTAGCACAAACCATAATCCTTCCAAAAGGTTCATGTGATCACTTCTAAAATAGATCAATTCTTCAATCTTCAATGGATAATCATTTTCTATAGAAGACTTCATAAACAACAATTGGAATGCTAAATTAAAAAAAAAATGATATAGCTGACTAAAAGTAAATGAAAACATGGGGGGCCTACGAATATTTGCACACTCTGTGGGAAATATTTACAAGATTAGGATATACTCAAAAATTCATTTGAAGGAACGGATATGATATTAATTCATTGTAGGAAAGATCTTCAACAATGTGCAATGAAATTCATCAACAATTCTTCATTCCCTCTCCAATTCTCTAATCTCTCTCTAATTTTCTAACCTCTTCTGTATTGAATATATCTCACCCCTGCATCACATAAAATATCATGTATACATATAGAGGAACATCATAGAGTTGGATCATGACCAATGAACTGGTAACTAGTTCCTTTTTTTCACCAACTTGAATACAATAATGGAAAAATGGATATTTTAGCGAAAACATATTACAATGAGATCCATCTTAGACAAATATAGGAGATGAATTATATATACATGATCTTGGATTCTCATTCTTGGTTGAGAACCTACATTTGGATCGGACTTTGGAGAAAATGGCCACAACAACAAATATGGGAAAATATGTTTTAGAAAATTGCTAAATGGGTATGTGTTGTGACACAACATCGCTACCTCAGCAGGTTCTGCGTGACCTCTCGGTCTAAGGATCGTTTTGAATTTCCCTTGAACCAAAATGGTTCCTTGATTCCCATCTGGCATCTTCAACACATATAACCACAGGTCCTTCTAGGGTTTACTCATGCACAACCAAGTACAAGGCATGAACCTCCACTCCACGCAACCAACTGATGTGACCACGACCTTTACCTTAAAAGGTATTTCATGAATCACGATTTCGGACTAGTCGTGTAACACAAACCCAACACTCCAACTCCTGACTCCCAAAATCCGGGTACACCAGATCTATGGTCCAGGTCCTCCGCTAACCAACGATCCAGATTATGTCATAATTTCGCGTATCGGGATTTCACAACTCGAGTCCTCCAAGTCACGACCCTTTCCAAGCTTCGATATCCAAAATGCTGAGATCCAAAATCAAGAGATCAATGACTCCCATTGATCCAAATCCAATGAATAATGTTCCTCCTGGACTTATGAGCGTTGAAAGTTTATCAGCCTTATCCCTTCCATTGATCTACTAGATCCAATGACTGATGGGATTTTGATATTTCTTCCTCCGAGAAATTCCACCGTCTGTTCAGATTTTCAAGGGCTCCAAGACAAAGGAATTGGCGTAGATTCTTTTGAAGCCAACCTCTGTGAGGTGACTTTGACCTTCTTCTTTTCTTCGAATTTCTCAAAGTCTCTATCCCTTCTGGGCTTGGCTTCTACTACAAACTCAAGAATTCCAAGGGTTCTTTGCGCGCACTCCTTGCGACACTCATGATAACCTTTGGTTATTTGAAATTTGATACTCTACGCACTCTTTGAGACAAGGTTCTTTAACCACTCACTGGTTTTGGAAAAGTCTAAGACCTCAACTCGCCTGCGCACACCTTGCACAATTCTATGCCTCTACTTGCATTCCTGCTAGTATGAGAACAATGATGTCTCTCCTGATTGTTTATGAGGTGAAACTTAGAGTCTTGTCAAGGCACTCCTTCTGGACCTTCGCCGCACTCCTTGAATGAATTATCAAGATGAGAAACAATTGAAACTCATATCCTTCCTCTCACGGATTGCATACATTCAACATAAAATCATGCATACACACACACAACATTGAAACAAATGCATAACAGATACTGAAATTAGCTGTAAACATACCATTCAATAGATGTAAATAGAATTCACAAAAACATCATGAAGTTGGATCAAATATTCCTTATATTAATCCAAGTGCATATGTACATGGGTTCAATAGAAACAACTATATGCTCATACCAATTCTACAAACTTTGTTCTTCTCTTCTCTTCTATCCTCTTACTCTCTCTTACTATTTAGAATAATATTACAATACAATACATGCGAGGGAGATTTCTAGAGTTTTCCCTCCTACAACTCTAAGCTATTAAATTGAATTAAATTCTACAACTAATTTACATTTATCACAATAAATGCCTCCAACAAACAGAGGAGAGAAACCTCTCAAGATCTATATTACAACTCAAAACATAAATGAAAATGCATCCTTTCAAGACATTACATTAATTTCTTATCCTTTCTAATTCAAAACATTCTCAAAATATGAGCTGGTGAATATCTAGCTGTCTTCCTCATTTTTTCTTTCTTTGCTGGCTTGCTTATGATGCTCCTGCATCATACTCCCTTGGTCGAAAAATTCATGAACTCCTGTTCATGAAATCCTACACCGTCTGTCCATATTTCTGTATATTCGCTTCACTTTCCCAACTGGTATCCTCATTCAAGTGTCCCTTCCATTTGACCAAATACTCAAAATATGTCTTTCTTCGGGTCTTTTTGCTAACTCTCTGATCAATGATCTTTTTCATCTATGGCATTTCAGCTATAGGAATCTATCTGACCCATTGAACTTCCTTCTGATCTTCTGATCGCTCTATTTCATTTTCTCTGTAAGGATATAGATCGAATACATTGAATATGGGTGATATTCCTACCCCATATGGAAATTCTATTTCATAAGCATTTGTCTCAAATTTCCTCAAAATCTTACACAGCCCTATCTTTTCCATTTTCACCTTATTATGCTTTCCCCTTAGGAATCTTTCCTTTCTCAGGTGCACTAAGACTAATTATCCCACTTTGAACTGAATCTCTTTTCTATGATGATCTGCTTTGCGTTTATATTCCTGGTTGGAATTTTGTAACTACTCTTTAATATTTTTGTGGAGCTCTTGCATCTCTACTGCAAAATATTTTTCTCCAACACTTTTGAACTCACTTTGCTCTAAGTCTCTTAACTTAGATATTCCTCTCAGCTTCATTCCATACATTATATAGAATGGGATTTGTCTTGTGCTTATGTTGGGTGGATTGTTATATGAAAATTCCTCTTGTGGCAGAATCTGATCCCACTGACTATGATGTTGAGGTACTAAACTCCTCAAAAAATCCCCTAAACTTCGATTTACTACCTCAGTTTGTCCATCCGTTTGAGGGTGATATGTTGATATAAAAGATAAATTCATTCCCAGCTTCGTCCCTAGTGTCCTCCAAAAATGACCAACAAATTTGGTATCTCTGTTTGAAACAATACTCTTGGGTAAGCCATGAAGTCGAAAAACTTCTTTGAAAAACAAGTTTTCAATGTGTGTTGCATCACTGGTTTTTTGACATGGAATGAAATGTGCCATTTTTTACAATCTTTTGACTACCACGAATATGGAATCACAACCCCTATGTGTCCTTGGCAGTCCTAACACAAAATCCATGCTTACCGCATCCCATGGCCTCTCTGGTATTGACAATGGTTAATATAATCTTGTATTCTGTCTTTTTCTCTTCGCATGCTGGCAAATTCTATATTTGTTGACAAATTTCTTGACATATGTCCTCATCCCTAGCCAATAATGTAAACTGTTTAGCTGCGTAAATGTTTTTTCATGGCCGAAATGTCCAGCCAATCCCCCACTATGTTTTTCCTTCAAAAGGTTTTCTCTCATGGAACTCTTCGAGACACACAACTGATTTCCTTTGAACAATAGTCCATCCTGAACCATATATTCAATCCATTGTCTTCTGTCTCTTAAAATCGGATTCTCACGTGCTTCATAAGCATCTTGGAAATCTGAATCATCTTTGTACATGTCCTTAAGGTTATCAAAACCTAAGGTCTTCACACGAAACTCTTGCAGAATCAAACATTTCTTGCTCAATGCATCAACAACCTTGTTAGAAGTTCCAGAAATGTGATTTATAAAAAAAAGTAAATTTCTATATAAATTCAACCCATTTTGCATGTTTATGGTTAAATTTCTCTTGTTTGGTTATGAATTGTAAAGCATGATTGTCATTATACAAAACAAACTCTTTCAAAACCAAGTAGTGCCTCCATTTCTTCAAAGCTTGTTTGACTGCATAAAACTCTTTATCATACGTGGAGTAATTTCTTTTGGAATCATTCAACTTCTCATTGAAGTATGCAATTGGTCTATTGTCTTGACTTAAGACTGCTCCAACTCCAAATCCACTTGTGTCACATCTCACTTGAAATGTATTACTAAAATCTAGCAAAACCAAAACTGGTTGTCTAGTTATATTCTCCCTCAACAACTTAAAACGTTTCCCCGCTTCCTCCATCCAATGAAACGATTTGTCTTTTCTTGACTGTGTCCATCATTGGTGCAGAAATTCTACTAAAAATTCTGATGAACTTCTTGTAAAAATTGGCTAGTCCATGGAATCTTCTGAACTCAAATATATTCCTTGGTGATGACCATTCTTTGACTTCTTTCACTTTTTCAGGATCCATCTTCAACTCATTCCAAGAGATCATAAACCCCAAATAAACAAGCTCTTTCGTCATGAAATATGACTTCTTTAGATTTATCATCAACTTCTCTCACTGCCACCTCCTCGTCACTAGAGTTAAGTGCTTCAAATGTTCTTCTTTAGTCTTAATGAACATCAGTATATCATCAAGATACACAATTATGAACTTTCCAATGAAATCCTTTAAGACTTTGTTCATCAATCTCATGAAATTACTTGGTGCATTCGTCGAACCAAATGACATGATAAGCCATTCGTATAATCCTTCATTCATCTTGAATGTTGTCTTCCATTCATCACCTTCCCTCATTCTAATTTGATGATTTCCACTTTTCAAATCAATTTTTGAAAAAAAAAATTCTCCACTCAAGCAATCCATCAAGTCATCCATCCTTAGTAAAGGAAATCTATACCTGATGGTGATTTTGTTTATAGCCCTCGAGTCTGTACACATTCTCCATCCACCATCCTTATTTGGAATTAACATTGTTGGTACAATGCATGGACTCAAGATTTCTCTGATCAACCCTTTGTCCATCAAGTATTGGACTTTCTTTTTGACTTCTTCATGCTCCGGAAACATCAGTCTGTATGCTTATTTGTTTGGTAAACTCACCCCTAGTATAAGTTCAATGTGATGGATTATACTCCTGATGGGCGACAACGAACAAGGTAAATTTTCCACCACTATATCAGCAAATTCCTCCATCATTTCCTGAATTTCCTTCGGTAGATAATCTATCGAAGTACTGGTCAAAATGACTCCAGGTTTCCTCAACATAGAAAACTGCATGTCTTCTTCTTTCTTGACTTCCTCCAGAAGTTCCTTCCCACTCATGAGAAGTATAGTGTTGCTTGTTTCTTATGTCACCTTCTTGTCTTCAATTGGAAGCAACATATGTGTCCTACCATCTTTTTCTAAGGTATAGGTGTTTCTTCTCCCATCATGAACAACATTTTTTTCATATTGCCACGGTCTCCCCAACACAATATGACAAACATCCATGAGAATAACGTCACATAAGATCTCATATCTATATCCTCCTATCTTAAATTCAACTAAACATTATTTAGTGATTGTTACCTGGTGTCCCTTTTGAAACCACGAGACTTTATACAGGCTTGGATGTGAAAATGTCTCCAATTCCATCTTGTCCACCATTTTTGTGGATATTAGATTATTTGTGCTTTCACTGTCCACTATCACCTTGCATACCCTATCCTTAGTCTTCCAAGCAGTTCTGAACAAATTGTTTCTCTGGACTAGATTCTCTACCTCTTTCTCTGGTTTCAAGAGAATTTTCCTCATCATTAAAGATCTTCTGCCTTCTCCATATTCTACCTCAACATTTCCCCTTTGCGCTTCTAAAATGTGATCTTTGCCTCCTCCATCCCTTTTTCTATCAGGACATTCAAAATATTTGTGTCCAATCTTTCCACAGACAAAACACTTTATTTCGCCTCCTCTGCCTCTACCTCTTCCTCTTTCTCGCAGAAAAGTGTTCTTATCAGCATACTGTCTTCCCTATGAACTTCCTCCTCTTTCTGGGTGATTATGAGGTTTCTTTTATTCATCCTTGGGCTTCTGTACTCTGTCCTGGGCAATTTCTTTGCCTCTGCTCCGACTTCTACTTATGCCCTTTTGACCTTGCCTTCGGGCCAATTTTTCTTCTTCCTTTAGAGAAATGTGATAAGCATCTTCCACATTTATAATCGTCACCATTCTCATCTCATATTGAATGTCATATCTCAGACCATTCATGTATCTGGTGACTTTTTCATCATCACTCTCGTGATGACCTGATCAAATGTTCAATCGTTAAAACACTTCAGTGTATTATTTCACTGTCATCCCCTTTTGCCTCAAATTATGCATTCTTCGAAACAGGTTAATTTGATAGTCCCTGGGTATGAATTTGGATTTCATATTTGCTACCATCCTATCCCAGATTTTGATTTTTTTCTTGCCATTTCAATGGCTTTCGGCCTGTAGTTCATCCCACCACTGTGTTGCATGCCCTTTCAATCTAGTGACAACATGACGTAGCCACACCCCTTGCCTCGACAAAAGGCCTCTGCACTAACCTCCCAGTCTTTAAGGATCTTTCAAAGTTCACCCTCGAGACGGAGTGGCTCCTTCGATTCTCCCCTGGAATCTTTATTCAAATTTGGCTCACAGGTCCTTTTCGGCACCATATAGCTTTGTGGTCTGGTCCCTTCTCTGTTCACCACAGAAAATCACAATCGGGTTTCGGGGTTTTCAAAATCCCGCTGTCATGACCCTTTGGTTCCCGATTTCTTGATCTCCGCTTTCCCGATATTCTCCCTTTGCGCTTTAGCCCCTCCTAGCTATTCCCTAGTCATGTGACCTGCCTTTATATGATCGCAGTCATACCTTTTATTGGGGTTCATGGTTTTGAATGTCGAAATGCACTAAACCTCTTGTCCATGGAATCCCTGATTTCTCGATTCTCGATTTTCCGGTGGATGACTTTTCCTTTCAGGAAATTTCTCGAAAGCTTCGATCTCAGCCACGCGTCCTCAAGGATGGATGGTCCTCGCCGCTTTGGGGTTTTCATCGTGGAAATTCTCGGTTCCTCGTTATGACGAGATGACGTCAGCTGGGTCCCACATGGAGCTCTCCTCGTTTTGAAGAATTGGAATTTGCGATTTTGAAATGCAAGTCCCCCTTGTCCCCAGCACTCACAAAATGTCGATCCCTGACTTTTTTTAGATTTTTGACACGTGTCCCAAGTGGATGGATGGCTCAGATTGACTCTCGGGTTTCGCCCACTGCAAAACCAAAACACTTACCTATGTGAGTCCCGATGATCGAAATGCCGATGGGCTTCCGATCTCGTCCATGTGTCCCAACTGATGGATGGCTCTGATAATTTACGGGGTTTCCAACATGGATTTTCCCGATCTCTTGCTCGCAGAATTCTCGATTTTCAAAATCCTGAAACTCCAATGGAGTCTTCCCTTTCGGGAATTTTCCTGAGATCTTAGATCTTCACCATGTGTCCCCTTAAGATGGGAATTCCTAATTCAACCTCGGGATTTTGAGACTTTCGATGCTCCGATGACACAAGTTCTTTGTCAACTTAAAACCCCGGTCGCTGAAATGTTGACGGGATCTCGATGATTGCCACCTGTCTCCTCTAGATGGGCGGCTTAGATTGATTCCAGGATTTTCACTTTGAAAATTCCCGATCACTCGTCCTCGTGATTCCCGATTTCACGAATGCCAAATTTTGATGGCCACGCCTCTCGTCAGAACTTTCCTCCTCCCATTCACGAAGCTTAAACTTCGTGCAACTCCTGGTCAATCCAACAGTTGATGGGTGTTTGAATGATATTCGACGGTCCACAATCTCTGGAGCTTGAACTCCGGACATAACCATAACCCCCTCGCTTCTTTGACAGATCTAACAGTTGGCGGGATTTCGCAAATCCTCCCCACAGACTCCTGACCATCGATCCCTTCCCTTTGACGATTCCTGTGAATGAAACCAAGGACTCTTCCCTGGACTTATCCACTTATCCTACGAACCTTCGATGTCCCTAAATGTTTTCAAAAGCCTTACCCCTCCTGAGCTTCTCACAACTTCAAGCCTCAAAGAAGGATCCTTGCACGCTCCCCTCGAGGCAACTTCCAATCACTCTTAGGTGTTATGCACTTGATTCTGTGCACACTTGTAGCAGCAGTCCTTTGATATTTTGCTAAGGTTCGCTACCCTTGAACTCTCCTTGGCCTGCGCACTCCTTGCACGACAACTATTCCCTACTGCACTCTAAGGAAATGAGAACAACCGCTACCTCTCCTGAACTTTCAGAGACAACCCTCTGAACTCCTTGTCGACACACTCCTTGAAGAAATATTGCTCAGACAGAGAAACAATTGAAACTCATTCCTTCTTCCTTCCAGACTTCAAACTCAACCCATGAAATCACATACCCAACATATAAAAGAAAATGTATGACAGGAAGCAAACATTCATGAGCATATCATTCAACATCAATACACAAAGAATAAACACAAAACCATGAATTTGAATCAACCTCTTTTTATTAATCCAAATATCAGTACATGGGTGTTCTTACACATCTCTCTTCTTCTCTTCTTTGCTCCAATGCTTCTAACTATGTTACAATACACAATGAGGGTGTATATATCCCGTTTGCCTCTTGTGCTCTAAAACTGTCTAATCTAAGATTCAATTCTACCTACTTACATAAATGCCTTCTACCTACTATGGACGAGAGCGGATATCTCAAGGTCCTTTACAATACATAAGTACGCCTCTCCTTAACTATCATGTTTAAGTTTGGCTCATTCACTCTTCAAAAGTTTTTAAACAATTTAACATATGCTCAAAATGTGTGGCTCTTGCCCCCATGCTCGCTTGATGTTGACGATGCTCCTGCATCATACTCCCTCGCTTGAAAATTTTCATGGGCCCCTGCCCATGAGCTCTTGCACGGTCTGTCCATGATTCTGAATCTCTGCTTCACTCTCCCAGCTGGCATATTCAACTGGCTGGCCCTTTCACTTGACCAAATATTCAAAGTATTATGTTCTTCTGGTCTTCCTGCAAATTCTTTTGTCTAGTATGCTTTCCATTTGTGGCTTCTCTGCAACTGGAATCTTCTTTTTCCACTGAACCTATGACTGTTCATCACTTGTTCATGCTTCCTCGGCTTTGTATGGGTACAAATATGAGACATTGAATATCGGAGAAATTCCGATCTCATTGGGTAATTCAATCTCATAAGCATTTTCCCCAAATTTCTTCAAGACCCTACATGGTCCAATTTTCTTCATCTTTAGTTTATTATATGTTCCTCTCAGGAACCTTTCCTTTCTCAAATGTGCCAAAATCAAGTCACCAACCTCAAACTGAAGTTGTCTCTTGTGTTGATCCGCTTTGCGCTTATATTCCCGGCTTGAATTCTGCAATCGCTCCTTCACCTGACTGTGAAGTTCCTTCATTGCCTCTGCAAAGTCTTCTGCACTAGCGCTCCTAGTCGCATTTTGTTCTGGATCCCTTAATTCAGAAATTCCTCTCGGCTGTATTCCATAGACAACCTGAAATGGACTCTTCCCTGTGTTCCTATTGATTGAGTCGTTATACGCAAAATCTGTCTGTGGTAATATATTATCCCACTGGCTGTGGTGTTCTGTTACTAGGCTTCTCAGCAAGTCTCCCAGACTTCTGTTCACCACTTTTTTCTATCCATCCATCTAAGGATGATAAGATGAACTAAAAGACAAGTTAGTTCCCAACTTCTTCCATAAGGTCCTCCAGAAGTGCCCTATGAACTTCGTATCTCTATCCGAAACTATACTCCTTGGTAAGCCGTGAAGTTGAATGACCTCTTTGAAAAACAGGTTTGCAATGTGAGTTGCATCACTGGTTTTGTGACATGGAATGAAGTGTTCCATCTTGGAAAATCTATCCACCACCACAAATATTGAGTCAAATCCTCTTTGTGTCCTTGGCAACCCCAATATGAAATCCATTCTAATTGCATCCCACGGCCTCTCAAGTATGGGCAATGGTTGATAGAATTCTGCATTCTGTCTCCTTCCCTTTGAATGCTAGCAAATTCTACATCTGTCCATGAATATCTTGACATCTGCTCACATTCCCAGCCAAAAATATGACTCATTCAGCTTTTGGAATGTTTTGTCATGACCGAAATGTCCAGGCAATCCTCCACTATGTTTCTCCTTCAATAGATTGTCCCTCATGGAGCTCTTTGGAATATAAAGCTGATTTCCCTTAAACAACAATCGTTCCTGGATCATGTATTCTTCCCATTGGCTGCTATCTCTGAGAACTAGATTTTTAGCTGCTTCATACGCCTCTTGAAGATCTGGATCATCTGCGTACATGTCCCTGAGATCATCAAAACCCAACATCTTGACTTTGAACTCATGCAACATCAAACACTTCCTGCTCAAAGCATCAACAACTTTGTTAGCAGTACTAGAAATGTGTTTAATCACAAAAGTGAAATTCTGCATATATTCAACCCATTTTACATGTCTCTAATTCAAATTTTCCTATTGAGTCACAAACTGCAGGGCATGATTGTCACTATATAAGACAAACTCTTTGGGAATCAAATAATGCCTCCATTTCTTTAATGCCTGTATAATAGAATAAACCTCCTTGTCATAAGTGGATTATTTCACTTTCGCTTCATTCAGCTTCTCGCTGAAGTATGCTATTGGCTTGTCTTCTTGACTCAAGACTTCCCCTATCACAAATCCACTTGCATCGCACTTTACTTGAAATGTATTTTGAAAATTAGGCAACACTAGAATTTGTTGTTTCGTAATTTTCCTTGTCAACAGGTTAAAACTCTTCTCAGCTTCTTCTCTCCACTGAAAATATTTATGTCTTTTCTTCACTGTATCCATCATTGCTGCACTAATTCTACTGAAATTCCTGATGAACTTCTGGTAGAAACTAGCTAACCTGTGAAAACTTCTCACCTCAAATATGTTCTTCGGTGATGGCCAATTCTTGATCACTTCCACCTTATCTGGATCCATCCTCAATTTATCTACAGAAATAAAAAATCCCAAGTAAATGAGTTCTGTCTTTATGAATGAGGATTTTTTCATGTTTATGAGCAACTTCTCTTGATGTAATCTCTTCATCACAATAGTCAAGTGTTTCAGATGATCGTCCCTTGTTTTACTGAAAATCAATATGTCATCCAGATATACAATGAAAAATTTCCTGATGAACTCCTTCAGGACTTCGTTCATCAACCTCATGAAGGTACTTGGCGCATTTGTTAAGCCAAATGACATAACAAGCCATTCATACAACCCTTCGTTTGTTTTGAATGTTGTCTTCCAATCATCACCCTCTCTCATGCAAATCTGGTGATATCCGCTTTTCAAATCAATCTTTGAAAAATACTTTTCTCCACTCAAGCAATCCATCAGATCATCCATACTCGGTAATGGAAATATATACCTGATGGTTATCTTGTTAATGGCTCTTGAATCAGTGCACATCCTCTGGCCTCCATCTTTCTTCGAACTGAGTACTGTTGGAACAACACAAAGGTTCAAGCTCTCCCTGACCAAACCTTTGTCCAACAACTCCTGGACTTGCCTTTTAACTTCTTCATTCTCTTGCAGCGTCAATCTATACGCGACTTTATTTGGAAAACTGGCTCTTAGTATGAGATCAATATGATGTATCACACTTATGATCGGTGGCAACAAACGAGCTAATTCGTCCACTACTATATCAGCAAACTCTTCCAGCAGTTCCTGAACTTCTTCTGGTAAATCTTCTACTCTTGTGCTGGTCAAAACAATTCTAGGCTTTCTGACCACAAAGAACTGTGGATCTTCCTTTTTCTTAACCTCATTAAGAAGTTCCTTCCCACTCATGAGAAGTACCGTGTTGCTTACTTCCGGCTTCACCTCCTTATCTTTGATTGAAAGCAACATGTGAGTTCTTCCATTCTTTTCTAAGGTGTATGTGTTCATCTTCCCATCATGAATCACATTTCTATCATATTGCCATGGTCTACCCAGCAAAAAATGACAAACATCCATAGGAATAACATCACAGAGTATCTTATCATTATATCCTCCTATCTTAAATTTGACTAAACATTGTTTAGTGACATTTACCTGATGTCCTTTTTGTAGCCATGAAACTTTATATGGACTTGGATGTTCAATTGTCTCTAGCTCCAACTTTTCTACCATCTCGGTTGAAATGAGATTATCTGTGCTTCCACTATCCACAATGACCTTGCATACCCTATCCTTGGTTTTGCAAGCAGTCTGAAAAAGTCTATTTCTCTAGACTGAACTCTCCACTTCCTTTTCTGGTGTCAAAAGAACCTTTCGCATCATCAGTGACCTTCCACCTTCATCATCCTCTGCCTCAACATTTCACCCTTGTGCTTCGGCGATGTGAGTCTCTCCACCCTCTTTATTTTTATCAAGACACTCATAAGACTTGTGCCCATTCTTTCCACATGTGAAGCATTTTATCACTCCACCTCTTCCTCTTCCTCTACCTCTAGTACGAGGAAAACTATTATTATCAACATATCCTCCTCTCTGCTCAGCATGCTGCCCTCTTTGTTCATCATATTTCCCATGCTGTGAACTTCCACCTCTCTCAGGTCGAGTCTGAGGTTTCTTCCATTCTTCCTTGGGCTTATGATTTTTATCTTGGACAACTGATTTTCCCCTAGCTTGACTTTTGCCTCGGCCTCTCTGACTCTGCTTTCAGCTCAACTTCTCTTCTTCTTTCAGAGCCATCTGATAAGCATCTTCCACCATTCGGATGGTAACCATGCTCATCTCATATTGAATGTCATACCTCAGGCCATTCATGTATCTGGAAACTTTTTCATCATCGCTCTCCCGATGACCTGCTTTGATGTTCAGCCTGTAGAATTCCTCAGTATATTCCTTTACTGTCATTAACTTCCGTCTCAGGTTCTACATCCTCCTGAACAGAGTAATCTGGTAATCCCTGGGGATGAATTTTGGCTTCATCTTTGCAATCATCCTGTCCCAACTCTTGATCTTCTGCTTTCCCTTGCAGCGTCTGTCAGCTTGTAGTTCATCCCACCAGAATGCTGCATGTCCCTTTAATCTTGTGACAACATGCTTGAATTTCTTGTCTTCTTAGACATCTTCATAGTCAAAGTATGTGTCCAGAGCTCTAATCTAGTCTAGAAGCTCCTCTGCATCCAAGTTTCCCTCATAAAATGGAATGTCCATTTTCGCTCTTGCACCCATTCTGGCAATAGCTCTGATCAAACGTTCATTTGATGCATCTTCGGCTGTAACTTCTTCTTCATGTTCAGCCTTTATTTCACTTTCGGAATCACTTATATCCCCAACACTAACGATGCGTCTTTGCACTGTCTCCATGTCTTCGAGTCTGGCTCGTAGATCACGCATCTCTCTTTCCATTTCTGGATTTTGCATCTACCTACCTCTTCTTCTCGGCATTTCCCTCTCCTCTTTAGGATTGGGTGATTGTCTATCTCTTCTTCTAGGTGGCATGATGAATTCTCTTCCTTCTCTTCTCTGCTATAGAAAGAAAAGAACCTTTCTGGGCTCTGATACCAAACTGACGCAACCGCACCCCTTGCCTTGGCAAAAGGCCTCTGCGCTAACCTCCCGGTATTTAAGGATATTTCAAAGTTCACCCTTGAGACGGAGTGGCTCCTTTGATTCTCCCCTGGAATCTTTATTCAAATTTGGCCCACATGTCCTTTTTGGCACCTTACAACTTTGTGGTCCACTCCCTTCTCCGTTCACCACAGAAAATCACAATCGAGTTTCGGGGTTTTCAAAATC
This sequence comes from Picea glauca, assembly GCA_000966675.3. NCBI lineage: Eukaryota > Viridiplantae > Streptophyta > Pinopsida > Pinales > Pinaceae > Picea > Picea glauca. The sequence goes on from JZKD02S1836013.1 coordinate 353,290, forward strand.
CCGCTATCATGACCCTTTGGTTCCCGATTTCCCGATCTCCGCTTTCCCGATATGCTCCCTTTGTGCTTTAGCCCCTCCTGGCTATGCCCTAGTCATGTGACCTGCCTTTATATGACCGCAGTCATACCTTTTATTGGGGTTCAGGGCTTTGAATGTCGAAATGCACTAAACCTCTTGTCCACGGAATCCTCGATTTCCCGATTCTCGATTTTTCGATGGATGACTTTTCCTTTCGGGAAATTTCCCGAAAGCTTCAATCTCAGCCATGCATCCTCAAGGATGGACGGTCCTCGCCGCTTCGGGGTTTTCACCATGGAAATTCCCCGTTTCTCGTTATGACGAGATGACGTCAGTTGGGTCCCACATGGAGCTCTCCTCATTTTGGAGAATCAAAATTCACAATTTCGAAATGCAAGTCCCCCTTGTCCCCAGGACTCACGAAATGCCAATCCCTGACTTTCTTCGGATTTCTGACACGCGTCCCAAGTGGATGGACGGTTCAGATTGACCCTCGGGTTTTTCCAACTTCAAAACCAAAACACTTACCTATGTGAATACCAATGATCAAAATGACGATGGGCTTCCGATCTCATCCACGTGTCCTAATTGATGGACGGCTCCGATCATTTACAAGGTTTTGCAACATGGATTTTCTCGATCTCTTACTCACAGAATTCCCGATTTGCCAAATCCTGAAACTCTGATGGAGTCTTCCCTTTCGGGACTTTTCATGAGATCTTATATCTTCACCATGTGTCCCCTTAATATGGGTGGTCCTGATTCAACCTTGGGATTTCGAGACTTTCGATGCCCTGATGACACAAGTTCTTTGTCAACTTAAAACCCTGGTCGCCAAAATGCCGACGGGCTCTCGATGATTGCCACCTGTCTCCTCTAGATGGGCGGTTCAGATTGATTTCGGTATTTTCACTGTGGAAATTATCGATCACTCGTCCTCATGATTCTCGATTTCACGAATGCCAAAATTCCAATGGCCACGCCTCTCGTTGAAACTTTCCTCCTCTCGTTCACAAAGCTTAAACTCCATGCAACTCCTGGTCAGTCCAACAGCTAACGGGTGTTTGAATGAGATACGACGATCCATAATCTCTGGAGCTTGAAGTCTGGACACAACTGTAACCCCCTCGCTTCTCTGACTCATGACTATCGATCCCTTCCCTTTGACGATTTCTGTGAATGAAACCAAGGACTCTTCCGTGGACTTATCCACTTATGCTACGAACCTTTGATGTCCCTCAATGTTTTCAAAGGCCTTACTCCTCTTAAGATTCTCACAACTTCAAGCCTCAAAGAAGGATCCTTGCACGCTCCCCTCGAGGCGACTTCCAACCACTCTCAGGTGTTATGCACTTGATTATTGCGCACACTTGCAACAACAGTCCTTTGATATTTTTCTCAGGTTCGCTACCCTGGAACTCTTCTTGGCCTGTGCACTCCTTGCACGACACCTATGCCCTACTGCACTCTGAGGAAATGAGAAAAACCACTACCTCTCCTAAAATTTTAGAGACAACCCTCTGAACTCCTTGTCGACACACTCCTTGTGGACAATTCAACTGCACTCCTTGCAAAAATCTTGCTCAAACTGAGAAACAATTGAAACTCATTCCTTCTTCCTTCCAGGCTTCAAAATCAACCCATGAAATCACATACCCAACATATAAAATCAAATGTATAACAGGAATCAAACATTCATGAGCATATCATTCAGCATCAATACACAGAGAATAAACACAAAACCATGAATTTGAATCAACCTCTTTTTATTAATCCAAATATCAGTACATGGGTGTTCTTACACAGCTCTCTACTTCTCTTCTTTTCTCCAATGCTTCTAACTATGTTACAATACACAATGAGGGTGTCTATATCCCGTTTCCCTCTTGCGCTCTAAAACTGTCTAATCTAAGATTCAATTCTACCTACTTACATAAATGCCTTCTATCTACTATGGACGAGAGCGGATCACTCAAGGTCCTTTACAATACATAAGTACGCCTCTCCTTAACTATCACATTTAATTTTGGCACATCCACTCTTCAAAAGTTTTTAAAAAATTCAACATATGCTCAAAATGTGTGGCTCTTGCCCCCACGCTCGCTTGATGTTGACGATGCTCCTGCATCACAACATGTTTTAATTTCTTATCTTCTTCAATATTTTCATAATCAAAGTACTTATCCAGAGCTCTAAACCAATCTAACAGCTCCTCAATGTCTAAGTTTCCTTCAGACATCGGGATGTCCATTTTTTCTCTGGCCCCTATTCTTACAATAGCTCTAAATAGATGTTCTTCTAGTGCATCTTCATCTGCAACTTCCTCTTCATCGAATTTATCCTCATTTTCATTTCCGACTTCACCGACATCTCCTGTATCAATATCTCATCTCTATTTTGTCTCCATAGAATGTAATCGAGCACGAAGTTCTCTCATTTCCCTCTCCATCGCTGGATTGGGCATTGGTCTATCTTGACATTCTCGACGACATTTTTGTAATCTTCTCTTTCCCATATAAATTCAAAATATGTTCTGTAATACCACCTGATGCAGCACCCCTACCTCAACATGTTATGCGTGACATCCCGGTCTAAGGATCATTCTTAATATCCCTTGAACCAAAATGGTTCCTTGATTCCCAGCTGGAATCTTCAACACGCATAACCATAGGTCCTTCTAGGGTTTACATCTGTGCAACCAAGTACAACACGCAAACGTCCACTCCAGTCGACCAACTGATCTGACCATGAACTTTACCCAAAAAGGTATTTCGCGAATCAAGATTTCGGAACTGGTCATGTAACACAAACCCAACACTCCAACTCTCGACTCCAGAAATCCATCTACACCAGATCTACGGTCTAGGTCCTCCACTAACCAATGGTCTAGATTGTGTCAGAATCTTGCATATCAAGATTTTGCAACTCAAGCCCTCCAAGTAACGACCCTTTCTAGGATTCAATCCCCGAAATGTCGAGATATGAAATCAAGAGATCGACTCACGTTGATCTAGATCCAATGGATATTGTTCCTCTTGGACTTGTGAGCATTGAAAGGTTATCTTCCTTATCCCCTCCTTTGATTTACTAGATCCAACAACTGATGGGATTTTTGTATTTCTTGCTCAGAGAAATTCCACCATCTGTTCAGATTTTGAATGGCTCCAGGCCAAAGGACTTGGCGTCGATTCTTATGGGGTCAACCTCTGCGAGGCGACCTTGACCTTCTTCTTTTCTTCGAATTCCTCAAAGTCTCTATTCCTTCTGGGCTTGGCTTCTACTGCAAACTCAACAATTCCAAGGGTTCTTTGTGCGCACTCCTTGTGACACTCATGATAACCTCTGGTTATATTAAATTTGATACTCTGCACACTCCTTGCAACAAGGTTCTTCAACCACTTACTTGGGTTGGAAAATCCTAATACCTCAACTCGTCTGCGCACACCTTGCACATCTCTATGCCTCTACTTTCACTTCTTCTAGTATGAGAACAATGGTATATCTCCTGATCTTTTCTCAGGTGAAACTCAGAATCTTGTCAACGCACTCCTTGTGGACCTTCACTGCACTCCTTGTAGGAATTATCAAGATGAGAAATAATTGAAACTCATATCCTTCCTCTCACAACCTTCATACATTCAACACAAAATCATGCATACACACACAAAACATTGAAACAAATGCATAACAGAGACTGAAATTAAATGTAAACATACCATCCAATAGATGTAAACAAAATTCACAAAAACACCATGAAGTTGGATCAAATATTCCTTATATTAATCCAACTGCATCTATACATGGGTTCAATAGAAACAACTATCTTCTCATACCAATTATACAATCTATGTTCTTCTCTTCTCTTCTTTCCACTTTCTCTCTCTTACTATTGAGAATAATCTTACAATACAATACATGCGAGGGAGCTTTCTTGAGTTTTCCATCCTACATATCTAAGCTATCAAATCTAATTAAAGTCTACAACTACTTTACATTTATCACAATAAATGCCTCCAACAAACAGATCAGAGAAACCGCTCAAGATCTATATTACAACTCAAAGCATAAATGTGAATGCATCCTTTCAAGATATTACATTAATGTCTTATCCTTTCAAATTCAAAACATTCTCAAAATATGTGTTGGTGCATATCTAGTTGTCTTCCGCTTTTGCGCTTTCTTTGCTAGCTTTCTTACGATGCTCCTGCATCATGTTGCACAAAACCCATGTCTCGGATTTTCAAGATTTTACTTCATATGCTCGCAAATGTCAGTAAAAGATTGTCTGTGTTATTTTGGCACAATCTTGACTGGAAAGCAATGACCATGATCTAGAGATGGCTACCTTCGACCTGGGTATGAAATGATGAACATAAGACCATGTTGGTACACTTGGCTTTAAAACCCTTCTAGTTGAATTCTAGCTGGAGGGGTTCAAGTATGTTAATCAACGATTGCATGTACCAAAAGTGAACTGATGGTACTGAAACTAAGCTATGAATATCGAACATTAGTAAGATAAGATTATAATTCATTTTAATATACTAATGACTTAGTAAATAAAATAAATAAGAAAAATTTACCTCTAAATTCTTGTTAAAGGGTGTTGGTCTTGGAAATTTAGAAATATATGTAAATATGGGAAATATCCAGGTATAAAGGTAGAATGAAAGTGGTAAAAAATGCCATTTTTTAATGACAAAATATGAGGCCAAGATCGCCCCCAAGCCCGAGGATTGGAATTTCCTCATGCAAAATGAAGTAGGCATTAATAAGGCCCATAATAGAAATTTTATTTGTTTTCCACCTTCTCCCATGCAAATATTTCTTCTTCCAATCAATATATCATAAATATTTCCTCCATAAATTTCAAAGAAACTAAAGCACAATTGAATTCCCTAGTTTTTGTAAACTTGGTCCATTAATATAAAAATATCTTGGAATTCTTTCAAAGGTAGGGGTTGCATGGTAAAATTCTATCCATTACATGTTTATCCATATGGTGTTTTTGAGTTGACTTGAGAGAAATCTTTGAAGAATTTGATGAATGATATTTATTTTCTAAAGAAATTGAAGAAATATATGTTGGGCCTTAAAGTATATGGCCACAATATTAAGAATGCATTCTCTCTCCAAAAATAAATTTGTGAACTGATAAGCAGTCCATATTCCTATAATTCGACCAAATGTCCATCCTCCATATTTGAATTTCTTTGGTTTTCTTTCTGGGGCACGATATTCTCTCTTGGAAAATGATATTTTCGTGTTGTAATAATTGGATGTCTGATTGATAAATCAAGATCATTTGCAACAAATGACTTTGAACCAAAGGAGGATAAACAAGAAGGAACCAAAGCACCTTGTAAATCCATGTATGTTTGCATGTCCTCATGAAAATGAGCTTCCAAAACTAGTCAAAATTGTAACTCCATGTATTCTACTCAAAGTTTACTACAATTAATTAATATGTTACGATTATTACATTCCCTATTTCTCCTTTGATTTAATTTCCTTTCTATTGACCTATTCGAAAAAATGTGTTTTATGGACCTTTTATACCAATGCTTTTCCAAGGTATAAAGATTCTTGTTCTTAGAGACCAATTTATCATTCTTTTTTTGAAGCTTAAGACTTTGTGCTTTTAACTTTTCATTTTCATCCTATTTGGAAAGAATGGTAAACTCATGAATTTCCTTTTTTAACTTTTGATTCTTCTTCTTCCACTAGAAAACTTATGAATGATCAATTTAGCTCAAAGAGGCTTCCTGTGGATTAGATTCTTCTTGTGTGATGCCATCATATTGAAGTTTAAATGGTAAAGGATAATTTACAACAAAATCATGCGTGTATGGTCGAGGACGTATAGGACTCTAAGGGTTTGAAAATTTAGGCCTTTTCTTCTTTTTGAAAGGTGTAAAAATATTAGAAAATTTTCCTTGTATCTTCCTTCTTTATTTCTAAATCAATGGTAGATTGTTGTGGATGAATAGAGACCGAATTATTGACATCACACACCTTCCTTTGTTGCATCATACTACTGATAATTTGTCGATATGAAATCTCCTTTGATGGAGAACCCTTTACATTCCATGATTACAATTGGCAAGTTTGAATGTGGAATGGTTTGAATGGACATGAGTTTTATGTTGGATCATGTTGTCATTGATGCCAATGGTTTGATTGATTGATGTCATTGATTGAAGTCAATTGATTGATTGATGTCAAAGGATTGATTGATTGATGATTGATGTAATATAATATGTATTGTCCTTGATGAGAATGCATAGATGAAGATGGATCAATGAGTTGTCATTGAT
>JZKD02S1836013.1:406060-416285 GCA_000966675.3 Picea glauca
AACTTTATATATGTTTTTTGAGAGGGACAATGTATTAAGATGGAATCAATTCTTTTGACGTGAAAATGTTTTTTAAATTGATGGTTTGCACCTCATGATAGATTAAGAATTAAGATGTGTTTTAATGGAGGGTTAAAACATTTCAATAGATGTATGTATAGATATATATCATGTGTCAACTCCATGTCAAGTATAGAAGTGGTTACTCATCTCCATTATGCTAAGAAACACACTATTGAAATTTTTTAACCCTAAAAAAAATTGACTTTTAATTCCTTTATGAGTAATGTATATAAGGTTAATATTGAAATATTTTAATTTGATTTATGAACATTGAAATATTTTTTTGTTATTAATATTTTTTAAATGTCATTTGTCAACTCCATGTTGAGCCCTAAAGAAATTAGGCATAGCAACACATTATTCAAATCCTTTAACCATAACAATTTTTTTTATCTTTCAGTTACTTTATGGATAACATATACAAATATGATATTGGAAATTTTTAATTGAAGTGGACAATGATTTTTTTGTTGTTAATATTTTTTAATAAGTAGACATATCAACATAATAAGTTTTGTTTTATACTTTCAATTACTTTATGTTAGGGTCCTAACCTCTCTAAACCCTCAAGTAGATAGAATAATATGTATTTCTATGTAATAAAGACCATCATTAGTAAACAATGCCTCTGTAATAAAGACCATCATTAGTAAACAATGCCTCTGTAATAATGTGAACACAACTATTGTAAGAAGAGTTACAAGAAGGTTCTGCCTCTAGAAAGTTCCTCCTCTAAAATGTTTTCAACAAGATAGAAGTAGTATATATAGAGGTACAAAGCATTGTAATGGTCGTCTTGTGAAATCATTTGTATTTGAGTTTTTCTCTATTGAAGGTTGCCTCCTCGAAGAGGCATGTGAACGATGCTTTCCATAATTAATAAATGTATCATATTTTGGTCCTTATTGTTATTGTTCTCATCATTTTGTTTCCTTCTACTAGATAATTTGATGATATTTGTGCTATGGCTTTGCATATTACAATTTGGTACCTAACAAGTGGTATTAAAACACTTTCCTTGGAAAAATTTTAGAAATTTATTTCAGGCTACATACATGTTCTAGCATCTATAAAACCATAGTGATCTATCATTAAGCGGGTAAAACTGTATTTGGGGAAGAACACACATAATAACTACACATGGTTTCACCTTCTTGGAAACCCCTGTAACCCATGTTGGTACCCCTTCAAGTAGTACCACAACAGAAAACACTTGTACACCAAATTTCACTTCCACAACCCTCAAGTATATTAGGAGTCTTATAGGTATCTTGAAACCATCCATAGCTTAGACATTCAACCATGCAATTGCCATAGTGGCACCAAGAACAACACTTGGGAAGAATACTCTCGCATACCTATGTAATCAGATAGTATAGCTAAACGTACAATTAACCCTCCTTAGTGAGAGATCTAAGATATTGGGTTGAGTACTATTCTTCGACCGCACAAGTATATAAGAGATGTATAGCACAAGACACTCCCTTTTCCTTAAGAATCCTCAAAACCCTACCCCTTGCTTCAAAAATAGTAACAATGTTGAAATTTTTCACATCAAGTTTTGGGCAACCTTTCTTCCTACATCTAGGCTATGAAATTCTTTAGATATGAGTGTAACTCCATAGGAATATGAAAAAAACTATAAGTGGTCCCATGATCCCCATTATTTAAGACCTCTCTCAATAGATTCATAAGCCTTTTTTGTGGACCCACCTGCCCTATCCAACACCCTTATTTGGGACCTATCTCACTAGATTCCTCATGTCATGCTGAATATAGTGGTATCCCTCCTTCATAATCCTTTTTATGTGGAACCACCCTCCCTCTTATTTCCTTCCTATCTCTTCATATGACAACCCACAACCAAGACTTTGGCAACAAATTGTCTTCCTTGGAAGACTCCTCTCATAAACTTTAGAATGAATACATAGCAACTCAAACTCATACCAATGAGAGTTTGCCTCAAGAAAATTTCAACATTGCTACCCTTCATTCCAAGATCGCCAAATGAGCCAAGTCACTGATGAGATGAACTCCCTGAAAACACTTGTTATTAGACTCAAGTGCCCTAATTCCTTGGAACAACCCTTTTACCAAGAGGGATTCAAATCATCACATTGTATGGATTTTCATTTTAACTCTTTTTCTCATGATTTGCATCTTCCTAAAGTCTAGGTGAATACATTTGATGACTCGGGTGCCATGGGATGGGTTACTCAAATGAAACATTATTTCTCATTGCATGGCATCACCTATGACTTAATAAAAATTCATGTCATTATCGTATATTTACATACCAAACACTAGCAATGTTGGAAATCGTGTAAAAAATCCCACTGAGTTTATATTTCTTAGACCCAATTTGTTGCCGATCTTTATGAACTTTTTGACATAGATACTCATCATTTGGGCCATCTAACCAAGGTTAAATAGTCAAGTAAAATTGAATACTACATCACTACTCTTGAAAAATTGGCTTTCAACATCAAGATCATGTCAAACACCTTCTTCCATGAATTATTTATTAGTGGCCTCAATGATGACATCTGAGCTCACATCCTAATGGCTCTTCGTAAGACCTTGCTTGAAGTCACTCACAAAGCCAATGAAGCATAGAAAGTGGTCACTATTCAAATAAAAAATCCATCCTTTATTCCATGTTCCCACCCCACCAATCCAACCCCTGCATCCCCTCCTATGAAGGTCCATAAATTAACCAGGGTATAAATGACTAAACACCAACTTAAGGGTCTTTGCTATAATTGCGATGAAAAATAATTTTCAAAGCACAAATGTAATGAGAAAAATATGTTTATGGCCATTTTAAATATGAAGGTGATGCTTCCCCTCCCAAATCGCTACCGCAGGTTGATGATACCAATATACCCTTTGAACAAACTCACGTAGAACCTTTCATCTCTCTTCATGCTCTCGCTAGTATTTTAGCTCCCAAAAATATTAAATTGATTGTCTCTATCAAGAACTGTAAAATCATTATCCTCATAGAGAATGAAACACCAATAATTTATTAGTTGAAAAATTTATCAAGATCCCCATTGCTATATCCATGTAGTCAATAAATTTCAAATAATTATTGTTAATGGAAGTTCTATGAAATGGGGGGGTCATTTTGAAAATATGTTTCTACAAATTTGTGATTATTATTTGAAATCCCACATGTTTTCGATTGAAATGGGTGATTGTGACATTATTATGGGTGTTGGATGGTTATGCACTCTAGGGCCCATCACCATGGATTTCAAGGAATTATACATGAGCTTCCAAAAGGATGGGAATTGCTACAAGTTGCAAGGAATGATATAAATTTCCCCTAAGATTGTTAGTTCACATTGAATGGAAAAACTTCTTTAAAAGAATCATTCTCAAATTATTGTCAAGTTCCATGACATTCAAATGGTTGAGACTCCCTCCCCAATCGTTCATCCCAACATGTAGCTTATCCTCTCCAAACACCACTCTATTTTTGAAACCCCTAAGGACTCCCACCTTCCCATGGTCCCCATGATCATTCCATCCCACTTGTATCTAGTATTATTCCCCCTAATTTTAAAACTTATTTCTACCCATTTTCTCAGAAAAGTGAGATTAAAAAAATTGTTCAGGAATTGTTAGTTGCAGGTGTCATCCTCCATAATACAATATATTATTCATATCCAATGGTCATGGTACTAAAAAAAAAATATACTTGGTGCATGTGCCCTAATTTTTGGGCTCTCAACAAAATTAACATCAAAGATAATTTTTCCATTCTCGTCATTGATGACCTTTTGGATGAACTAACTAGTGCTCAATTATTTACTAAAGCTCATCTACGTTCATGCTACCACCATATTCGCATGAAGGAGGTTGATATTCCCAATACTTCCTTTCATACTCATGAAGGCCATTATGAGTTCTTGGTAATTCCCTTTGTCTTGCGTAATGTACCCTCCTCTTTCCAAAGTCTCATGAATCACATATTTCGACCCTTTCGCCACCATTTTAAACTTGTCTTATTTGATGACATCCTCATTTAGAATTAAACTTTTCAAGCCAATCTTATCTATGTGGATTAGGTCTTACACCTACTTTATCAGGATCAAAAGGATAAAATTGGGTGAGGCCGTAAAATATTCAACAAGATCGTTGTCCAAGAGCACGGCATGAGGTTCTATGAAAACCGAAGGAAACCATGGGTGTAGGTGGCTATGGATTTCAGGGCCATATTATACATGTAGGAATTAATTGCCATTTTTTTCTTCAGAAGACAATAAAACGGAAACCCTCGTTGTTCATTGCAAGAGTCAAGCCGGGGAATACTGTGCTCTGTTGATCAGTGTGTAGAATATTGAAAAGGTTAAAAATAAAATGAAATAGTTGTATCATAATGCTAATAGCCGTGGAAGAAAAAATTGATTCTAGCTCCCTCCATTCGATCGCAGAACATGGATTTGTTTTCAAATATGGTGTTGGAATTCCTCATCCATTTTAACAAGTCAAAAAACTTGAAGCTAAATTTACTTCAAGTCTTCTGATATAACGATGATAGCTAAATCTAAGAAAATAATTCAACATATGTCTAGTTTATGAGATCGTATTTTCTTCACCGTCTAATATGTTTAACTAGGGAGAATATGTTAATTTTCTTTCTATAGATAGCAGAAACATTTCTGGTTCATTAGTTGGATCATTTAAATTCAAAAAAAAAAAAAAAATGTTACCTGCTACCACTCACTCGAGCTATCTAGTCAACCCTAGGAAAGCAAACAAATAATTAAAATGTGAATACTACTTAGAATGTTGTTTTTGTTTTTCATAATCTATAGTAGTGATAATATTAACAGGAGTTGTTTGGGGCAACAACAAAGAGATGAATCAAGACAAAAGAAAATATGACTAATCCAAGGCTATTCCATCATGGAGTATTCACGAATACTTGGATTGGAATTGAAATGAATCTACAAACTGGAATTATTACTTGTTTCTAAGTTTTATTTGGGAAGGTCCATAGGTCCTAAGTGTTAGAATTTTTCTCTGATACCAAATGTAACACCCATACAGGATGTTAAACAATTAAGCTTTCATTCTATACATACACAATAACAACTTCGTTTGAGCATAATTTCATTGATTTTCATTTACACAATTCTTCTACATTTTCTCAATGATAAATCTAGATAACATGATGAAATAAGTAATATGATAACTCTATGATTTATAACTTAAAACAAAAGTATATACAAAATATCAATAACCAAATACCATAAAAAAATACCTCCACCGTAGCTTGTCGAAGCTCATTAGTTGTAATGTAGTCCTGGGCGCTTCCAAGCATTCTTTTCCCACTTTCCCAAAGTGAAAAAACACAATCTTCCCTGTCAAATAGGAGCCTAGCCTGCTTCCTAGCTCCAAGAAATCTTTCGGTTTCTTGGCCCTCCGTGCCCGTGACTCCAAGAACAACAAAGCACAAATGCTCAAAGAAAACTGTCACAAGAATCATATCTTCCAATAATTTCACAACCTCTCCTCCTCCTCAAACCTCCCCATCCTCCCTATTTATCAAGTTTCCATACACCCTTCCCCAAGTCTCCTCAACCAACCTCATTATTATCCATCAACCTCCCTTATCTATATATTTTGGGAAAGTATTAAAATAAAGCTAAATATAAATGACTTGCATTAAACAACAATAAATAAATTGAAAAGTCTTTCTTCTCATGCTAGCTAATAAATATTATTTGATAATTTTCCCCAAAATGTACATAACACTCCACCATGCTCATTTAATTCATCACACCCACCATCTATCAAAGTCAAGAAAGTATTTAATGCTTCTAGATATTTGTATGCAATATAATTTAGATATTCAATAAACATTCAATTAAATAGTTAATAATTTACTTTAATAATTAATACATTAATTACTTATAATAGTGTACATGGGTAGGGTATGTGTGCGTAACTAGCTGACACATATCTCATGCATGTACTAACGATAAACAATCATTTCTTCTAGTGCATAGTTCCTATATGATCACCAAGACATGTAGGACAACAGATCGAGTAATGCATCATTTAATAATCTTAATGAAGTAAATTACACCAATTCATCAATAACTCATTGTCACACTTAAAATATCACTAGTAAATAAAAGAGGGTTTTAAACATGGTAGGAACCAAGTGAGTAAACAATAGTGGCATCTCTAATCCCCAATCGGTATTCTCAACTAACATTGAAGCATCCTTCCTTCCTAACCTACTTCCATCTTCCATTCTATCCTTTCCTCTGTTGGACTAAGATGGAGTGTCAACTGTATTGACCTAACTCCAAATAGAACCCGTAAGTGGAAGTGTCATACATCTCGACCAAGCTTCTCCAACAGGCAACTAGCAGTCGTCATCACACGTCTAGGGGAGCGTGACTTCACACAACCCTCCCACGACTCTAGGTTTCAGAGGATAAACGGTGGGAAATACCTCCACCCCTCCTTATATAACTAGGGTCAACACCCTATATCGAGCCATACTGTGCAACTACTATTCTTAGAGTCACGTCATCAAACAATCACTCTGGGCAAGTTGTGCATCCTGGTTAAACCACACTCACCACAAATCATAGCAATATTTCGAATAATAAATTAAATAATAAGTACAACATATATCATATACTATCTTCTTGATGTCTACGACATCCAACTCACCTCAACACTATAGTCATTTGGCTATTGCATAGCTCATTAACCTATAAGTTGATCCACCAATAACTCATATCTGTGCATATAAATAATAATTTCATATAAGGATCTATATCTGTATTGATGTTCAATTTAAGAAATGCATGTTTATTTTTATCATGTCTGGCATTTGTTATGCATTCATATCATAACTTGAATTAGTATCCACATGCCTAGATTCTAATTTTTAACTTGCATGTTTAAACAAACCAAAGAGCTATCATCATCATGAGTATATAACAATGAAAATAATATCATGTAGCACATAAAAATATGTACATATGTCAAATATCTATCTCAATCTAACTGAGCCCAAACAAATGTTAAGAATTGAATTACTAAGATGAGTAAATAGTCAATCTTCTAACTCCCTAAAAGTCAAGATATGGGGCATTACATACACCCACCCTTCAAGAAACTTCATCCCGAAGTTATGGTCAATCTCAATATGAGGGAAAAATTCTTGACACAAATTGTATATGTCTTCCATAATAGCAAACACTATGCTATATTGGTCCCATTGGACCTTCACTTGATTAAAACATGTTGAATATATTAATGTCTTGATTGCACTACCCCTATTTGGTATGCACCTTATTGTGTCCCAACTCTATTTTATTACCTCTTGTAATTTAATTAATGAAAATAAACTATTCTCTTATAGATTTATTTGTTTTCTTAGTTCCATATTTAAATTATAGTCTACTAGTTTGACCACCAATAGAACCTTATCTTATAATTGGTTTTCTAGTTAAGTGAATATTATATTGAGTTCGACATAATTTGCATTAAGTTATACATATAATTCTTCTTGAGATATCTTGATAATTATAGACAAGCATTTGTCGACTTTGATCATCACTCTAGCTTGACAATACATATTCCATCACTCATGAGATTGACATTCTATAGTTTTCCATTCTTAGGAACATTGAATAAGATATTGCTAATCGATTCTCATTTGATGTCATCACAACCATCTAGATTATTACTTATTTATTTATTTATTTTCAAAGTTTCTTCATAGGGAAAAACCCTTCTTAGAGACCAAGTAGTTGCTTGACTGATTAATGTATTTCAAGGTGTGAGCTTCCATTTAGAAACCTAGCCCCTCTTACAAGGGACTGATGTATAATAATCCACAACACTCCAATGAAATTTCTACTACCAAATAAATTTACAGGTGAAAGTGTTGGCCTTTTCCTAAAGGATGCCCTTTTTCTCAAGGCATTATTTTATTCATTTTTCTTAGTCAACTAGCATTATCTAAGGTACTTATCACTTATTATATTAAAGTTACCAATCCTTCACAATAAATATATGAACTACACTACTTTAGTATGATTATGTCAACTCAACAATTAAACATGATTTGACCTAACATCACTTTAGTTGATAAAAACTGGTTGATATACCCCATCACACATTATAGTTAAAATAAAATAAAATAAATTATCATGATATTTTACATATCATTCTAAACTCAAGTTCTAGGTTCACAACATAAGCCCACTTATAGTATCCTTTTGAATGTTTGTATGAACGCATAAAGCACCTATTACAATGTTATGTTGTCAATATCACCATAATAACCTACATAATAATCAAATAGAATCCAAAAATCCCTTTCCCACCCATACTAAAGTATAGAGGAAACTCTCATGTGCATAAATTATACTCTTAAGCTATCAAAACTTCTATACATTGCACCCCATGCCAATTTCTTCAAAATACGCTTCCTCTAATGTGAATAGTCATTTGGCATTATCTCTTGGGAAAATAAGTGGGGCTATATAAAGCCACATATCTTCTCACAACACATAGCATAGAAGAGTTGTGTGGGGACCATCATTATTCTCCACTCATAATATACTAACACCGCGATAGCCTACAACTCATTGACCTCCTCTCAAGACTAATCCTTTGTAACTCATAAGTAATAATTGTCCCTCTTGCATTACCCATACATAATTCTCTCTTAGCAATGTTAATATGGGCTACTCTAGGTGACATGGACTAGGCTTACTCATGTCATGTCCCTCAACGTTACTAACAATTCATACTTATGACTATGCTTTGCTTGAATTTAGAATTGAATATGCCCTCTGACTTTACCATGCATCCAAACACCATCTAACACTCCTTTTTGTACTATGATCCCCTTCTATACTTCAAAATATATAATGTAAAGTCTTAGTGATAAAGGCTTATGTAAAAATAAAATGAGTCATTAAAAAAAATAAGATAACAAACCCCATCAATTATTGTTTACAACACTCTTTTCACTTTAATTAAAGGGTCCATGTGTGTGTCTATATATATCTATATAAACCTAAACTTATACCTAGTGGTGACTCCTTTGGAATTTTCCATTTATGGAAGGACTCCACATAAAGATATGGTTGAATTCTCTTATCAAGGTGTATGTGTATCTCAATAAATAATACTTTATATGATATTTCATTTAATTTTCTACCCCCTTTTTTTTTTGAAGATAATGTAATAATAATAATAAGGTTATTTGCAAATAAAGATAACTCTCTTAAGATTTTCTTGGGAGGAAATTGAATTTTAAATTTATTAAGCCAAGGTAGAAGTCAAATTTCAATAACCGATTAAATTTATGATACAATTTGGTTGTAATATCTAAATCATCAATTTACTACATTTCATAAAATCAACAATTTAAATATTAAACCATAATCATATTTATAATAAAGTTGTGTCAGTTATCAAACAATAAATCAATAGTTTTTAAAGAGCAATCCCCAACCATATCAGTATTTTAAATATGTTTTAATTCTATCCAGTTTTATACTAAGATATTGAGTTTTATTATTGTATGCAGTTTTGAGTGCTTAGATTGCTATAATTTACATTTTGCAGGCTTGTCTACACATGGATATTTTTCATTGGTAGAATATGAGGCTACTGAACGTGCATACTGGAGTGATTTAGCTATTGAACCCACACTTCATCGGTCGAAATCATTCGAGGTCTGTAACATCAATTTTTTTTTTTTAATTCAGTCTATAATGACGAGATGAAAGACGAAATACAGGTGGAACATGAATGGTCCAAACCTGTTATGAAGCCATACAATAGTTCCATTTTTATTTTTTATTTATTTTTTAGATGGTTAATCTATATTTCATGATTTGGAGCTAAATTTGTTTTGTTAACAATTTAATAATATAAATTTTAAGGGCCTTCCATTTCAGAAAATTATTAAGATGTTCATGACACAATTATGCCACTTGCAACAACAATTGTCGTAGACATATCTTTAATGTTCAATTTATTACACACCATCATGTCAATTTCAATCATAAATCACACCTCAACACGTCAATTTCATAACCACACCTCAACGCATATGTCCACATAAATATTTCATTTCTATTAATATCAATTAATATCAATGTTG
>JZKD02S1836013.1:431232-453906 GCA_000966675.3 Picea glauca
AACTCTTATACTATTGTTCATTACTCATTGGATATAATTGAATGGTTTAAGTATAAGTTGAAAAAGGTTTTTAAATTGTACTTGATACTGATTCACCCCCCTCTCAATATCAACACAACCAACATAAGGAGTAACAAAGGGACAAATATTTGAAAGGAACCATATGAAATATTGAAGGGACCACCATGAAGTAAGTCTCCCACGTGCACCATATGTAAATAGTGAATAAAAGAGACCCTCTAAATAAAAACCAATAATGAATGTTGTCGACAAAGGCAAGTAAAACACCGATGGGAAGAAATGGAATCCAAGATACTACATGAATCCCAATGTGTGAACAATTTTTTTTTTGTCAAAAATAAATGAAACCACTTAGTTAGTGACCAATGAAGGAGTTCCATCTGTGGAGCACAAGGTCACCTACCAATGATGTAAATAGAGCCAGGGTTTGACTCTAGGTCAAAATATCGGAGAAATTTTTCTTAGTCAATAAGATATTAACATGTAGAAAGGAAGTCAATGGGGACCCTCCATACCGACATGAGTATAGGACAATGATACATTTGATTATGAGATGTACTTGACATATGGGAAGGATGACGTGAAAAGCCAATAATTTTGCAGAATGGTCAACACGGACTAAAACTTCCTCTGAACAAGAAAATGACACAATATGTGACTTAGGAAGCATGGAATGAAAATGAACATTGACATAAGTCTCTGATGCAGGAGGAAACAACATAATCTCCATAATGACAAGAAGAAGTTAACCAGTCCGAGGAGTAAAAGCTCGATGTAGCTGGTTTAGTTTTCTAAAGTTGTACTAACCCAAATTGTTGAGAATAGACTCAAGAGTTTGTGCTTTGTTTAGAGGTGACTTGAATGTTGCTAGTAATGGTAAACAAGACTCATTCCCACACAATTTTTTTATTATTTTATTTTTTGGTCCTTTTCATATTATGAAATCCTAAAAAAGAGTAAAAGAATGCTTTAATAAAGTGGAGGAAATGAGTATCATGGACAAGAAAAATAGTCCAAGAGAAATAAACATACATATTCTTAATGCAAGGAAATGAGTGAAGGATATGGACACTCAAGGGAAAGTTTCCTCCATAGATACAGATGTCAAGTTGCAAATGAAAAAAATTGCAAGGCTAGAAACTAATGAGAATGCATAATCAAGAGGATAAACAACAACTAGTTGAAGTCAACATTAGGATCAAAATAACAAGCAACAAAATGCAATGCAATATCAATAATTAACACATAAATTTGGGATCCCATGACATATTATCCAGAATAAGAATGAGAAGAAGTTATGAGGATTCGACGCAAAATCATGATGGTACTAAATAACACTCCTGAGCCGATGAAAATACTTCAGCATGGGTGCCAAACTACAAAAAAGTCTCTAACTAACACAACCATGAATTGTAATATATCCCACATGAATTACAACACTTATAAACAAAAATGAAGGTTTTGTGTCGCAATTCAATGGGGTCGATCATAAGGAAAAATTAACTAAGAAAAAAATAATTCAAAATATGCATGGAGGGGAAAAACTAACCTATATGCTAGTTTTGAGATGATTACCTATCAGAACGAATCAACACTATGAAAAGTCACCAAAGGAAATGTATCCTAAGTTTTGTATATATGACCAACAATACTCACCCATAAGTTAAAAAATCCAATATATCGACCTTTGATAATAACATGTGCTATGGAATAACAAACTTGAAAACAGGAAACCCTAAAAGTACAATATGTATATAGAATAACAAATAATTATGACTTATGCATAGTACTTCTTCAGGTAGATTCCATTGCTAGGATCAGGCTAAGGGTTTCCTCGGTAACCAACCTATAAATGTTTTAGTTTCGGAAGATATCAAAAATCCATAGTCATACCTTCAAGGATAGCCTCATCTGAAGGAAATTCAACATCCAAGAAACTGAGACTCAAAAACTCACCAATACTAGGGCTCAACGTATCATAAACAGTAATATCATACTCAAGGGGAAGCACCAAATTATTCACGCCAACAGGGGGAAGCAAAGGCCCGCATACACTCATTATATAAACTACATGCTCAACTACTGAGACCTTGTATCGAGAAGGAGAACATAACTGTAAAGGATCCTTCTCAAAATAAATTGAACATCGAAGATAAGAATCCAAATAATTCACCCGTGGTGGGGAGAGTCTACTCGAACACTAGGAAGATACAAATGGGAAATGTGAGCTAAATTTGTTAGGATGGTGATTATCAAATGAAAGTTGATCAATAGTGACAATGCTTCCACTGTGAGGAAAATGCATCGCACAAAAGAGCATAGCCACCACATAATTCATATCATAAACATAATCATTCCCAAGAAGCATATTGAAGTCGAATGGGCCTGAAACCACTAAAAGATTAACTAATATAGTCCTCCCACCTAACGTAATAGGAAATTGAGGATAAATTCCCAAATATTCACTAGGTATTACGTCAAAATCCAACAACTCACTTGTAGCTAGCACAAGATTGGGAGAAAGAAAATATTTCCAAGTCGAGCGGAATAAAACACTTGCATAGGATCCTTCATCTACAATAGATCAATAAATCCTTATTTATTTAACTTTAACCATTATCTAGAAAGGTGCATAAGAAGGAATGTGTGGCTCAATAAGATCATTCCAATCAAAGGAAACCATCCTAGGACTTGGAGGGAGCATACTTAAGGATATTAGAATTCCCCCTTTTTAAAATGTTATTAAAATGTAGATGCTAAATATATATTATAAAGATGCTTAAATCCCCAAAATAAAAGTGGGATCAGATGAAGATCACATCGAAACGCCCACCTCCTCATCCACTAGTTCAAAAGGATGTGAGACAATATGGTCAAGAGACACATATTTCTCTAAAATAAGAGTAGAATCAGCCGAAGATTTCATCATCATGACCACTTCATCAACCATTGGTTGAATAGGTTGCAGGGAAACCAAATATGACTTATAGCTAGAAGGGTCATCAGAAAAGGACCACTCTCTTTGTACCTATGGCATAGTAGGGAACACATGATTAAGGTGATCTCCCTTGTAAAGATTACAAGGTAACTTAGGATTATGTCATATTCATCTTGGCTTCTCAACAGTATCAAGTCATGAAGCATGACTTGCAGTGTTCAATGCCATGATCCAAACATGACTTGCATATGTTGGTGACATTTGTCTAGTATGGCTATCAGTGACTAGATTCAATCCCCCAACATGACTTGTAGGGGCTAGTAGGTTTCTCTCGGCATCATTAGCATAGGTTGGTTTCCCACTCCCAACATGACTTGTAGTGGTTAGAAATATGTTTCCAACATGACTTACGAAGGTTGGTTTCATGATCTTAGCATGAATTGTAGTGGATGTTTGTTGAATTGCATTATGAATTGAAAGGATTGGGATCTTTTCCCTAGCATCACTTGAAATGGTCAGTTGAAAATATCTAACATGACTCACACAGGTTGGTGAACTAATGCCAATTGACTCCTAGTGACTGGTTGCACTTCTCTAACATGTATAGAAAAGGTTGGTGACTTATTCTTCTTACTCTTCCTCTTCCTATTACTTTTATACTTCTTGTTACTACTAGTAGCTAGATTTTCAATAGAACAGGGAGAAGGAGGATAAGTAGAATTCATCGATGCAGAACATAAAGGATCAACATCCATTCGATGTCTATGAAATAAGGTGATTATCTGAGAAACCTAGCATTTGGGACATCCATATTGGTCCACAACCAAACCAATAGTCCTACATTCAACCCAAGAATGTTCAAAGTGGTCATCAAGGGGGAACCAACATTTCCAAGGAAATGAAAAACAAAAGAATCCCATTGGAAAGAGTTCCCTTGGTTTGTATCCTTAAGAACTTTGGCCATAGAATTCTTATGCATAGTTTCATCCCTTGCGGGATTGTTCACGTGTAAAAAAGTATCACACATTGAATTTGGCGAGCCAGAGGTATAAAAAACCATTCCTTTTAGGACGCGGTTCCACACTTTTAAGAGAAAGATCAGGGGGGATTCTTGACTAGTAGAGTGGTTGGTCGAACTATTTGAATCAATGATAAAAAAGAGGTGATACAGACACAACCTAATGCCAATTATACAAAGAAACGCTCCACTAAAAATTCCTAGGAGAAACATCGCAAACATGTAACTTCTTCAATACTTCAACCTGGGTGGATAAGGTATTGAGTTCAAAGTAATGATAAAGTGGAAAGGGACCTTTCAAAATCTAGCATAGATTGATCAAGTCTTGAGAATGATGAATGAAAGAGTGAGAATTAGTTACCCCGACCTCCACTTGCCATCCCTACCCAGTGCAGGTAACCCTGGCTTCACAGGGTAACTTCCATGGGTACTAATATCATGATACAACGCCTGCCTTAGGTACCATAGGGAACCCCTTGTTGTCATCTTTGAGATACCTAGGAAAATAAACTAAGGATACCAAATCGTATTCAGTTTTCGAGGGTACAATGGAAAGTCGAGATTGAACATATGGGGAGGGTAACAAATCTCGAATCTTCTAAATCACTTCCTATAAAGGAGGTATGGGTACTAGAAAAACCTTCAAAATATGATCTCTCTACAATTATTGGTCAAGCCTCAGAGGGTTTATCTCCTCAACTCTTCCTTATGTTACCTCATTTTTAACTCTTATTATATATGAGGATCCCATATATAATTATACGATGGTTGGATTTTATTCTCCCTATCTCAGATTACTATGTTTTTTTAGCAGACTTGGAGAGTTATCTCTCCAATTGTCATCTAATCCCCTAACCCTAAAATTGTTGGTGAACCCTAGAAACAATGTCTAGTAAATTTTAAGTTTAATGTTTATTTTAGAAGCTATTGTTTATTCAAAATGTATGTAAGTGAAGCTCATTTCATTTTCAATTCTTGAAAAATGAAACTTATAATTGTTACACACCAAAATGTCACACTTGAGTGTCACACCCTAAGTGTTGCAAGTGTCGTAAAGTGATGTATGCACCTTGTCAAGTGCCACATGCACTGTCGCAAGTGTTTTATGCACCTTACCTAGTGTTTCATTCACTTTTATAAGTGTATCAACCCCTTGACACCATGAAATTTTTTTTCACAATCCCTAAGTCATGTTGGAAGAAGAAGCCCGATCATATGACAATCGAAACATACCTTTTTGTTGGAAAAAAAATTTTTTTTTAGGCATTTACGAAGGGTAGTGCCCCCCCTGGCCATGATGGGGGAGTGTAACTTCATGGGGTGGCTCACCCTTTCCATATTAGGAGAGAACCATTTTATAGGATGGAGCCCTGTGTTCAACTATGGGGGAGCGCCAGTCTAGTTAGAGGAAATCAAGGGATCTCCCACCTTTTACTAAGGGTCGGATCTCTTTGGATGAGGTTGGTTGTGTTCTACACCTATTCTATGGCTCTATATTAGGATCCAAATCCCAACTTAATTATCCATATTCTCAACCATATCCTTCATTTTCTCATGGTGGTTGCACCTTTCAAAGCCTATATATTGAAGGTATTTCCAAGCTTAAGGGGGGAATAGTAGAGGTATCAAACCTTTGATTATGGAGGCACCATCAACATTTTGATGTCAATATTCATGCAAGGGATGGAATAGGATTTATTTGAGAAGTGATTACATCATCAATCATGTTTTTTAGGTCCCTTTTTTGGCTTTCCAATTAATATAAACTTGGCCTATTCCCTTCAAGTTCATGTGTTCTACATTTTCTTGTCTATTGTCATTTCACTCTTTATAGATAGATTTTATTTATATAATCATATAAAGTAGGAGAAAGAGTTCATTTTCTAGTATTTGGAGGATTTGAGTTGGATTGAGGAACTTGGATATGAAGCATCAGGATTGGAGCAGTGAGGACGAACATCACAACAAGGTACGACACATCCTTCCTCTCTTTTGCTTGATTGATTGACTTAAGATATATAGAGAAAGTAGTAACAAATTATTAACTTCTATATTTTGACCAAAGGTAGGAGTCTTGGTTCAAAGGGGATCTTAGCCTATCCCCAGGGTAATATTTCTCACAATAGAAAAATGGTGACTCTATTGGGGAAGGAGTTTGACAATTTTTTCCTCTATTTGTGTATTGAACCCTTTGATTGTGATTAGATATTGCATTTTTTATGCTTATTTCTGATTTATTTCTCCTTCCATATTCCTCGTTGAAGATTTTATGGGGCCATTGATTGATTCTCTTCTAAGTTTTATATGTTAGAATCCATTTTTGAGCTTTTCAGAAACTCACACTCCCCTGCAGTTCACACTAGGGCGCCATTATCCTAATTGGCGCTCCCCTGTAGTGTATACCAAGGTTCCATTAGTTGAATTATGATCCCTCTAATACTCCTATGGGATGACATAGTGCTCTATATATTTGAGAATAGGGTCACCCATCTCCCTTTTTTAGTTTTTTTGTCTCTTTCTTCCCTGCTTTTCTCAGTCTTCTTTTGAGAGGTATTTATCCTAGAGTCTCCTGATATGTCTTTGACTTTGTTTGCTTGAGAATTTTAAATTTATTACCCATTTTCATTTCCTTCTTTATGTTTGAAAATTTATCCTATTTGTGATCCCCTTGGGTTAACAAGATCCCTTCGTTCATCCTTCCTTTCAGTTCTCTGATCTTCATCTCGCAAAGCTTTCAGATTGATTGATTATTTAGGATTTTTCATCAACCAGGGTTTGCAAAGGTTGTTTTATTTTGAGTCTCTTTGCGATATTCTTCATAACGTCTCTCTTTTTTAATGATTAAATACTCTCTTGTTTACCACAACCGTACTTTGAATTCTCTTTATCACTGATCATCTTTAAGGATTGTTGAGTGATTATCTCTTTCTCTTTTTCCTTGTTTGGGTTCTTTTATGAACATATGTTGGAATCATTCTAAAATTTTTCATTCTTTAAGTACTTGTTGACTCTTTTGAGTCCCTTATTGAGAAAGTTATCTCACACTTTGTTTCTCTCAGTTCTTGTTAGTTTTGAGTGCGCTTTGTTTGATTCCTTTTTGCTTCATTTTTTCTTTGTGTCAAACATTGATTTCTTTCATCTCGTTTGAAAGTTCTGAAGCATTAAAGGTTTTTGCATATATCATTGCATTGAATAAAACAAAAATATTTTTTTCATTCTAAATCTTTGGGTGGTTCATTTTTGAGATTGTAACGACATTCAAAGAGTTTTTATGTTTCTTTCTTTGAAATTTGTAATTCTTTGCTTGAAACCTCTTACTCCTTCCCATAGATAGCTTTCATCGAAAGAAAATATTTCATTTGCATTCATATTTTTATTTTGAAGCCTTCTTGGAGTCAAGTGTCACACATCATATTTAAGTTGAATCCACAATCCATTTTTGAGTAACAAACAACCATAAAAGGAACAAGCATATAATCTAAAATCAACTAGACCTTTTATTTTATAGAAAAGTATTGAGTCTAGGGTTTTAGGGCCTCAGTTGTAGGGTGGAGAGTAAATTCTCCAAGGCCACTTACATGATATTGTAGAATACTAGAGAGTGATGAAATCCAAGTAGTAACAAATGGCGCTTGTCAGGAGATATCCTCTTACATAGGAGTTAAACATGAGGTCAAGAAAAGAGATGGTTTGAGATCTCCCTTCTTTTGTTTGCCTAGTGGTACTAAAACAAGTTCAGAGGTTTGAAGAGTGACAGGTCCTTTGGGTGACAACACTTATTCTTATTGTCTAGGTTGTGGATTTGTTTCCACCATGCCTAGTTCCACTTGATTAGTCTTTACTCTCTAATGGTTACTCATCGAACCGTCTGTTGTGAAATTGGTAAAAATAGTTTCTTTTCCTAGGTTTCTACATGGGAGACTGCAAGGGGGGTTTCTTCTTCAGAAGGTTCCTTGTGGCACCTAAGGTAGATTCTGTATCACACTTACAGTACCTATGGAGGGTGTCCTCATGAAACGAGGGTTAATTTCACTGGGAAGGGTTGTTTTATGGAGGTCAGGGTAACTTCTTCTCATATCTTCATTGATGGCCTCATCTCCTGTCTCCATAAGATACATACTTTATTTTTTTGGTTTATCTTATCTCATAGGAACTTTGATAGTGTGTCCTCTTTGATTTAGTAAGACCTTTGGATTGGGTCCATGTCTATGGTGTCATTTCCTAGAACTACCATCAAAGGGACCCATTTTCCTAGGGAATCATTTGTTTTTCCTTTTCTCAGACACGTTGGTCCTCCTTATATAACCACTTTGAATCTTCATGGACTCACTATTGGGTTATTAGTCTAGTTTGTTTCCACTTCAATGAATGTAAATTATCCTAGTGATTCATCTGTAAGAACTCCACCCCAGGACCATCAACCTCATGTCAACCCTCTTCCCTTTTCTCCCATAGGGTCTTCCTCCCATTATTCATATTATCCTAGTGAATGATCTACAACTAGTAACCAAGTGGATAAGAAGAAGAAGAAAATGAATATTACGAAGAATAAAAATAATCTAGGGGGGAAAATTCCAACCACAACAGGACATGTTGGAAGAAATCAACCAACTATTGTTCATCATTATGGGAGTGTTGATAATGTCAACAAGTCTACCAAGACACATCGCAATCCCAAATTCCCTTGCAATACTTGTATCGGTGACCACCTTCTTAAGGATTTCCCTAGTATTCCAAAGGTTTTAGAAGTGTGGTCTCAGGGTTCTAAACCCAAGTCATCAGTCACTGCAGTTCATGCTAGTGACAAGTTGACAACCCATCGACTAGTGATAATCAGGATGGAAGTAAGGAGGGTAAAGTTAAATTTCCTTTCTTATTATGTAAGGAGATGCACCAAACCTACCTTTGTACTCGCATGGATGAAGCTTCACATATGTTGGAAAATGTTTTCGATGTACAGTCGCAAATTTCCACAAATTACCATAAAATTTCTCTGAACCTGCCATTGGTTGATGAACTGGTCAATCTGGTTCCATCATCAGTTAATCTGGTTGATCAATTAGTCAATCCGGTTTGATCCTTAGTTAATATGGTTGATCAAGTGACTGATCTGAGTACCTCCCCGGTCGATCCCATCCATCAAGTGATCAATTTGATATCTCAATTGGTTGTTCCCACTCCTCCTTTGAAGAGTGAGGATGTCTCTCATTTCTTTCTTGTTACTGCAGATTTGTCTAGACAAGAGGGTACTTCACCCATCCCAATGACACCCCCTTCAAGAAATGGGATGGTTTCCATTGGTTGAAATAATCTAACAGAACCTTGTCTTCCTTCCTACATGCCTTTTGAGATCATGGTAGAAGTTTGTGGTAGGATCATGATACCTAACACTGTAATAGACGAAGGTTCTTTTATTGGCATCCTATCCTCCAATGCTTGGAAATCTCTTGGTTCCCCTCAGCTTTCGTCGATGAATTATAATATGTTGGATTTTAACAAACCGATTACTCAACCTTTAGGGATATTTCTTCAGTTACCTATTACTTTAGGATGGAAAATTGTCTATATTGATGTGATGGTATTCCATGACCCCTTCGATTTTAATTTTCTCCTCGGGAGAGACTATGTTTATGCTATGAAGGCTCTTATGTCCACATTCTTTCAACTGATGTGTTTCCATCACAATGGAAACATAGTGAACATATACCAACTTTGATTCACTAGCTCTCATATGATGGTCAACCATTCAACTTCCCTAAACATTCCTTATATTCCAATGACATCTGCCCCACCACAAGTCAATTATGTGGCAACCTGTCCCATGAGTTCAACTTCGAATAAGAAGGAATATCCCTTATTCTGATTTATATTCGATAGTTGACATGGTGATCTCAGACTGATATCCCTGCCCCTATCACGACCCTCTTCACGTATTCCCTCCAGAGTGTGGTTCTACCATCTAGTGAATATCTCTTGGAAGCCATGATTAAGGTTTTTTCCTTGATATGTATTCTTTCTAGAGAATTGTCCTCTTGTAAGCCATGATCAAGTATAGGTCAATGAGAATATTTTTTCTGGTTCCAATATCATTAAAAAATGAAACCAGGTTTCGAGCAGAGTTCTCATTTCTATGTCAATCTCATTAAAAAATGAAACAGGAGGCTTCAAGCATAATTTCTAGTTTCAAGCTTGTGTCAAAATGAAACCTACCTCATGAGCATGTTTCTTTTCCTGTGTCAAGCTCATTAAAAAATGAAACATATTCTTATGATCATAGTTCATTGTATTTTTAAAGCTCGTTAAAAAATGAAAAAGACCCCCCTCCATCTGAATCAAGTATAACTCTAGATCAAACACTTGAACCTTCTTTTCCTCCACCTAGTGAAAATGATCCTATTAGTAACTAGAAGCCTCAATAAGGAAAGAAGAACATTCATCGGAGGAAATGACACTTGGGGGGAAGGTCCCCAACTTATGGACATCATGTTGGAGAAAATCCACTAGCTTCTATCATGCAAGCTAGGGGGAAAATACCTCTAGAGAGACATGCTGCTAGGAGTGATCCTCGCTTGGGGGTTCTTCCCATCGTAACATAGTAGTCTTTTATAGAACGAACTGAGTATTTTTTCTTTCGTGTTATTGTAGATACATGAGAATAGGTTACCAACCTCATTATTTTTTATTTCTCATGCTTGTTAATACATGAGAATAGGTTACCAAGTGTACTTTTATCTCTTTTTTGGACTCGTAAAACCTATACAAAAAAGGAACTCTTTGTAGTCTCCTTTAAGGTATTTTCAAACTCCCTAAACATGAAAATATTGTCGAGTGAAATTTATTCCTTTCACACTCATTAAAAGGTTTTAAAGGGCGTCTTTTGAGTGGTATTATATCTCTTTTTCGACCTCGTGAGACTAATTACAGAAAATGAACACTCTAATCAAGCATCATTATAAGAGTTCTCTCCTGTATTGTTTTACACCTTTTTTGGGCTTGGGAGACTGAATTTATGAAAAATTCATCTGTGGAGTCATCTTTAATTCTTTTCAAACTCTATAAACATGAAAAACCACCACATTTACCTTCTTTGTTCTTGTAAAACTATGCATTGAAGGACGTATGTGAGTCCAATCTCTAGGACCCATATAGGACCGAACCCTTACTTCTTCAGGTTCATTAAACATGTGAAGATGGACTTACTAAAGGTGAGTTATACCGAGCATCTGTTATCCTCCTCAATATCATTAAAAAATAAATAAGTACTCATTTATCTAGATGGGGGAAAAAATTGAAGGAAGTGGGTTACACGTTTTGGAATCCTTTATGGAGATTATTGTCGCCCTTGAAAATGTCACATGTTTGCATCTTCTCTTACAGTTGGATAATATGATTGTCTCTGAGTCATACCAATTCTATGTGTCACTATACTTTTTTGTTCTAGTCAAAGAGTACTCTTATTTCCTTCACATTATGGTCTTGGTACTCGTCAATTCAATGCTACCAAGTAACTTGTCAGGCCTCATCATGTTCAATGGAATTTGTACTTAAAACCATCCATCTGTAGTAATACCAATTTATGTTTCCTTTGTAAGTGAATACTCATTCGATGCACCATATCACATCACTTTCCTATGTAAGTTTCATGTCGATGATGGGGTATAAATTAAGGTCCTCCTTCAACGAGTCTTTTCCTATCAACTTCATCACATTATCCAGGAATTAGACTTAGAAACTAGTTAGTACCTTGGTACTTGCATGCTTCAATGGAAGTCATCCTCGCTTCTGACAATAGGTTTACATCATTGACCTATTATCGAATGATTCCATGAATGTTTGATTTCAACTCATTTTTTCACATTCGTTGGAATTTACTAGGGTAACTTGGTAGTCATTGTCATCATTGGTGATTTCCCTCACACTTGTTAATGATTTACCTCAATGAAAACTAATCAATTGGTTCTACCATGTTCAACATCGAATCATCTATTCACATGGATAGATTTGTACCTCATCAGTATTGGGACAAAGACTTTCGGTTGGATGCTCACTCTATTATGTTATTTTTTGAGGATGTGATGGAGATTATTTGAGCATGTAAGAGACTTCAGTACAATCACCATGCTATACATATTAATAATATATATAATTTCACATAGATCCACATTGTATTGATATATGGCTATGCTTTGTAATCTCGTATCTCCACTGTGTATTTTTCATGCCTACGATTAGTTCATGTCATGGAGGTATGGATCCACATTGTATCTCTTCTAGCCATATCCTTAGTCAATATTCTCATGGATCCACATTTTATTGGTCGGTGACCATGCTTTGATTCATCTCATACTCCGAGCATAGGTATGGATGCCTTGGAAATGGAACATACTTGTATACTAACTGATGGTTGTTTACATATTCAACCAGGTTCTCCTACTCCAACACCCTTGCATTGAAGAATTTGTAAATTTTTTAGGCCATCGGTTTCTCTTATGACCTGACACTTTAGGGGGCATCTATTACACACCAAAATGTCACACTTGAGTATCACACCCTAAGTGTCGCAAAGTGACATATGCACCTTGTCAAGTGTCGCATGCACTATCACAAGTGTCATATGCAACTTACCTAGTGTCTCATTCACTTTTCTAAGTGTCACAACCCCTTGACACCATGAAAAAGTTGTAAGAATCCCTAAGTCATCTTGGAAAATGTTTCTTGGAAAATTTGACCATTTTTTCTTGGAAACACATGCTAATGCCTAAGTCATTAAGAACTGATGAATCTCAGGAAGGATAGCAAGATTTAAGTCTCAAAAGGGAATATCCTTTCATTTGGAAAATGAACGAACGATATCCATTCGAGAGAATCCAAGTTCTGTCATGACCATTGTGTTTGGAGAAGGAGTGTAGGTGTTAACTCGTTGACTCCTTCAGTATTCACGTGTTCTAAAAAATTGTGTATTCTTCATAAGGGAGACAAATTCTCCAAAGTCCCAAAGTCCAAAGAAAATTGGGACCGTCCATTAGAAGGGATATGTGTTTCCAGATCCCATGGTTCAGAAAGTGGCACTTCAGAAGTTTTGAGACATTGTGTTAACGGGAAGAGGAACTCCTGAAGGGCCAAAGACCAAAGTCCTGAAGCCATGAAAGTTGTATATCTATGGGTCTACGTGGATAAATCCTGACTGTCATATTTATTCTAAGGTCAACCCAATGCTAACCAAATCTGGGAGTCACAAGGAGTTTGCATAGAAAAATTATCGAATGTCAAATTCCCAAAGTAACGAGAGTCATAGATCTATGGATCTATGTGGCCAAATATCGACCGTGAGATATGAGGGATCTTATATGACAATCAGTCTGGAGTGAAGTGGCCCAATGAAATCATCTAGGGTTATGTGGACCCACGATCAACATGCCACATGTCTCTTAGATTTGGGCATTTTGTAGACCCTATAGGTCCATTAACATGTGACACATGTCACCCACCAAAGGGGCCATGTGTCCTCTCTTGCCACGTGTCATCTCTGGAAATTACCCATTTCATCCACGTGGCATGAGGTATTGTAGTCCATGGACTCGGCACTCTAGAGGAACTTAGCCAAGAGTATTCAAAGTGTGAAGACTCTCGAAATCGTGAATGGCAGATTAAATCTCAATTGTTGACACATAGGGGATGTGTGGTGCCATATCCTTTAGTCTGGAGACTTGGCACTTCGGGGAAGTGAGGTGTGGTGTGTCTATAAGCTTTGAAGTTATGAATTAATGAGATTTGTCGATCTAAGGGAGCTTCAAGACCACTCATCACCATTGGATCTACCCCATGGTCAATTCAGCTTTAACTTGCTTTGGTAGTAAAGAGAGGATTAGACCATGAAACCCCTGAACGCTTACGAAGCAACGAAGGTCATAGATCCCAAGGTCTACATGGACACATCTTGACCGTGATATTAGAGGGTTTGGAAGGATGTCAGCTCGGGGTGACGTGATGTGCTAACATCACCCAGGGTGATGTGGACCCATTAGTAACATGCCACATGTCACCCAAATATGACCGATTTGCAGACCCCTTTTTCCTATTAGAGCATGACACATGTCACCCAGAATGAGGATACATGACACCCCTGGCCCTCACCACATGTTAGTTTATGGTTCATGCCCTCCTATCCAACATGGTTGGTGACATGTCCAGGACTCTAGGATTCTGGATCATTTTGAGAGTTTGGAATATTTGGGCATAGTATGGTAAAGGGACCTTCAACTACGATCGTCGATCTCTGAATGCTGAACATTCAACGATGATCACTGATTGTCAAATGACCAAAATGGTCAACATTGATTTCCGATTACCGAAGTCCTGAAAAAGGGACGTTCAACATAAAACGATGAATTTCTATCACCGAATTTCTAAGGCCAACTGAAAATATTTTGGGACTTCGTGGAGTGAGAAAAAGGGGCGTTTAGTGCTGAATGTCGAAGACACCAACTAATAATCATGCGGGTAACTTTGAGAGGAAATAAATTGCAAACCATAGCTCGTATTTTAGTATGGTGGCAATTGTTAGAAGGATCGTGGCGATAAGTATACATTGAGGACCTTGTAGGGATGATTCAAGATGATTAGAGTAAACAAACATTTGATGCCCCATCACTAGAAAGGGTATTTATGGGTCGGGTGTGTTACAATAATTTTTTCAACTTCTTGTCATGTGGTGATATGTCTATTATTAACACTCTTCCACCACACCCAACCTTCATCATCAAACATAAGAATTTACATTGAAGGATTCATATCATATTGTTTTTCCATCCTTAACCATTCCATAGGACTACTTTCGTCTTTATATTCATCTCCATAAAAATGGGTTTTTTCCATTAATTCTTGATTGAGGTCTAACCCAAACATTCAAATTACAACTTGAATATATTAATAGTAGTTTCTCAGGGATTCCTTCTCTGTCACAGTCTCTACGAGGTTTATCACATGCCTCCTCATCATCAATCTCGAAGTTTCCCGCTCAGTTCGTGCTCTTCTCTAAGTTCTCAAAGATATTTTCTCCTATTTTCTCCAGTAACCAGAACAACGTATCAAGCTTTTAGTTCCTACTCTCAGTTGGAGAGCCTCACACCCTTTCTCTTCCCATGTGTCTTATCTCATATCTCCTTGTCCATATTCTCCCTTCCTCAGGAAGGTTATGGACCTATCACGTTCCTTTTTTGGAAGGAAACTTGGGTCAGTCTCGGTCTGCAGGACTCTGTGGTAATTTGAGTTGACAGCCTCCTTTCTCCTTAGCCAGACCATGCTTCCATGCATAGGGGTGGTTTATGGTTCAACTGCCAATTCTCTTCTTATTAACTAATTTTTCCTCAGGGTTAGGATGAGGAGTATCATTTCAACAAGGAGTAAATTTGGGTCATTTTCCATAATGAACCCTCTCCATAATTTTCCCATTTATTTTCTCTAGTGATATCATCACCAATACTTCAAGGCTTCACCCCCACAACCAGTTATTGGAAATTAAAACAATAATACATTTACATTTTTCCCATGCCATAGCATAGTGATCATAATTAATGATTAATTACAAGCTGGGGAAAACAAGGGTATTACAATCCCCTCCCCCTTGAAAAGGAACACTGTCCTTGGTGTTCTTTATCAGTGACACCAGTCATGCCTTTCTCATTTAGTTGCTTCAAAAGTCTTAACCCTCTTTCTTGGTCAAGACCTTTTCAGAATCTTGACTTTCATCACCTTTCTTTAATAACCTTGGACAACAAAAATATTAATCATATCTTTCATGCGTAAACATTTTATTGTTGCATAAAAATCAAGAAAATTTCATAACTTAGCACAATACTCATCTCTGCAGTTCATGGATTTGTATCCAAATGATTTTTTTGTTTTATTCGCTCACTAATTTTTGTGGACATACCCATTGTGTTCATGATCCCAATCAATAGTTTATAATAATTATCAAAGTCTCATTTTCCTTGCGGTCAGTCACCTTCCAGGCCTAGGATTAGGCATTTCCTTCTCTGCTATACAGTTCCTCAAGAGATCCATCTTTCCTTGCCAAGGATTTCTCACACAAGAATAATTTTAGAGACTTCATTGAGCCTTACATTCAAGGCATCCCTCATACTTTCTCTATCGAGGTGTCCCTCCATCTTGTGTTGCCATAACCCAACATATTCTAGGTGATCATGGCATACCACAGGGTTCTCATGTCTCAATAGTGGCATCTTTCACTTTTTCCAACATGACATCCTTCATATGTCCTCCCTAGACATATATTTTTCATCTCACCTATATTACAAGTATAAAAAATTATGAGAAATCATCATCAATTTCAAATTCAGAATTTTCTTGCAAATCTATTACCCATATATTTTCACATTCCCCATTTATTTTTAGATTTGTTCTGCATAGGAACCTGATTCACACATATGGGAATTTCCTTCCCATAGCAGTTTAGCTCAGCATTAAATTGGTCTTCCTTATGAGCTTACAACACTCCCATATCCAAGACCCTCTTTTCCTCTTGCAACTTCAAGATTCCTTAGTTAAACAAATTGTTAGTTTTCATACACATTATATTTTCAGATGATGCATACTAACATTCCAAGTCATTTTCATCTATTCAAGGGTACAAGGAAAAATGAATGTATTATTATTTATGGAAGCATGCTTTCAATATACTAATTTTTCCAAATGCAATTTAAATATTGAATGACTTTAATCAATGTTCCAATATTCATGGCCACATTCATGCCTAATGCATCCTTGCATTGATTTTCAAGCCGCCACACTTGGTGACCAACACTCTGCTATGGTGTGTTGGATTTTAACCAACCTTTTCACCATATGGATTATTCTTTCTCTTTCACTCTTATAATAGGACTATGCTTCCTGCTACAGGCTTATCATGATCCCAAATCAACGCACATGAAACTAAATGTTTCTCTTCAATGCACCCAAGCATTCTTCCTTCATTAGTAACCAGGGTTCCAACACTCATGGCCACCCAATTTTATCTTTTCTTTAGCACCTATTCAATGTAAACAAAACATTAGAAGGCCCTCCTTCCTCAATGGAAAATTCGTTGTCTTCCCTGTATGCAACCTACATTTCCTCGAAGAAATTAGATGCAATGTGATAACTATGAGCACCTTTATTCCCCAATCTCCCTACATTGGTCATTGTACCCATGGTACTCTTTACTCATGCATTTTATTGCAAGGATTATCACTCATCCTTGACTGGCATAGACTTCCTCTCTCTATTGTTCAGATTTTGCTGCCCTGAATCTTAACCCACTTGGGTAGAAATGGCATACAATAACCACTGAAAATTATTTTCATATCATTAGGATAATGAAATATTTTCAAAATGGATTCCCACCAATTCTCTTCATACCTTATGCCACATAGGTATGAACATTCTTATACCTTCTCTGGCTTCTAGCACCCTCTTGGATATTACCTCATCAATGGTTCTTTGTGGTTATTGTATCCATAAGATTATCTGGGACCACATTCCTCCATGAATGCATACTCTCTATGCGGATATGAACCACTACCACATTCGCAAGGTAGTATACTACCATGTTTGTGGTTCTCCTAACATGCTTCGAGATGATGGTTGTGCGACCTTTGATGAGTTTTCCAATCTCCAAAAAACCAAACAATATCCTTCAGTTCATCGAAACACTTTTCGGGTAGGTACCATTATTTACTTCTCTCATCCCTTCTATGATAATTGACGAGTCCCCTTATACTATTAGAGCATTTTAGTCCATATATGTTGCAATCCTCAAACCCATTCACGATCCTTCCAGTCCAGCTCCATTATTAGTATTATTCCCAAGGAAGATAGTGTATATGCTTTGTATTTCCCCTAGAGAGTCCCTGAAAAATTCTCACACCGCTACTTGACCTAGATTTCTTCCTGAGGGTCCATCAAAACTCAGTTTCAGGAACGTTGTGGGGGGGCATTCCCAAATTTCCTTGCTTTGATTATTTTTAGTCAGGATTTTCCTTGCCTAGGCTATGGGATGAACTAGTTGTAGCTGCTAATTTTTTAAATTTCATGATTTCCTCCCCCATTATATTCCAATACTCCTCCTTCCAATTGGAGAATTTTTTCTAGGATGCCTTGATAGCTTTGGTCCATTTTACTGTGCTAGCTTGTGAAAATTATATGATTTCTTTCCTTCCAGGTATGCCATAGTAGAAAACCCGAGAATATTGTCTAGATTCGATTTAAAAATTTATTTCTATATGGATATGGTCTCCATTCTTCAATATTTATGATAATTTCATGTCTTACTCTGTCTAGTGTTATGAATTGCAACACTCATATGTCCCAGAGTTCCAACACCACCCTGCACTCACTGAAGATATGGTTCATAGTTTCTCCCTCTTAGAGGCACATTATGAAAATGGATGGTACTTAAAATCCTCTTAGAATGATTCTATCCCAGGTTAAATATATCATGTGGATTATCAACCATATAAAAGTCACCACTTTTGGCCACTAGTGGGAGTTCCATACCTTGTTCCATACGGGCTTAGGGGCTATCTCCTATGACTCAAAAACTTGATGGTACGCTTCATTTATATTGAAGTTCCCATTCCCTTTTTTTCACCATCTCATTATGTCCTTTACTAGTTTTACATTAATAGTTCTTAGGGTCAGGGAATTTTCCAACTCCTTTCAGGAGGTTCTTTCCTAGTTCACCAAACATGCTGGAAGAGTTTTCTAGGGTCTTATACCCCCCAAGAATTGACTAGGAGATTCTTCCCAAAACTGGTTAAGATTTGTCCATCTGGATTCCCTAGTCCACTCTTTAATGTTATGAAAAGGCCCTTCTGTACCTAGAGCTGAAATTTTTTCCCAGGTGTCATCCTAGAATAAGGTCGATCGACCATCCTATATCTCCCAGAAAATATGATGCTAGACAATCTCTCTGTTTTTCGAGGCATAGTTCCAAATTAGTGATCTTGGGAGAGAACCTTCTAGTCAAATCCTTTCATTATGAGAGATATCCTTTTCTTATTTGGAAAACCATATTTTGGCCCACAGGGCATATGGATTCTTATTCCATCTCCATTATAATTTATTCACTAAGGCTTGGCCCATATTTTGGGGGTATTTTATTCCTATACCCCCCCATAGATTTGGGAGTACAAATTTTGTCCCAGGAAACCAAGGCCCTTTTTTTTCCCGTTTAGCTCCTTCCCATAGAATCTTTCTTTGTATTTCCCTAATTCTTTTTTGGATGTTTTAATGAAGATGTTAGGAGTGAAAAAAGGTAGATAGGCATGGCCACCAAAACAAATTTAATGAGAATGACCCTTTATGGGAAAGTTAGGAATCTGTGAGTCCAAATTTTGAGGTAGTCCTTCAGGTTATCTATGAGCTCTTGCCAAGAAGGTTACAGATATATTTTTCTAAAAGGGGGGCTCCCAAGTATTTATAAGCTAAGAGATCTCTTTGGAATCCTAAAATGTGAGAGATATTGCACTATAATTCTACATGAGTATTAAAAACAATATGGTTTTTTCTTGATTTACCTGCATTCCCCAGGATTCTATGAAAATGTATAGGATAAGATTGAATTATATATCTTCCTTCACTATGGGATGACCCATTAATAGGTTTCCATCTAAAAATTGTAGATGGGTTAGGGGTTCTGTTTGAGGGAAGAGAAGGAGGCCTTGGAGGATCCTTTTCTGAATGAACTTATTGATAAACCTCCATAATCCTTATACCAAAATTATAAACAAATATGGGGAGAAGGGATCACCTTGTCGGATTCCTCTGGAGGATTTGAAGGCTTCCGATGGGGATATATTTATCCGAATGGATAAGAAGGTTGAGGATATCAGGCCTAATACCCATGTAATCCATGCTTGGTCAAAGTTGAAATTCCCCGGAATCTCTCTCAAGAAACTCCAATTAATCCTATCATAGGCTTTGGCTAGGTCCAACTTTATCAGCATGCCTAGTTGACCATTAGTTTTAAGATAGTGGATTGACTCATGTGACACTATAATGTCATCCAAAAGTTTTCTACCTTCCATGAATCTTCCTTGCTCATAAGAAATAATTTCCTGCAGAAGATGTTTCAATCCATTTGCAATTACTTTAGTTATATTTTTATATGTTATATTTCATAGGGATATTGGGAGAAAATTATTTGTTGATCCAGCTTCCCTTTCCTTGGGAATTAGGTTCATGAAAGTTGCATTGAAGGATTGATGGAGTGATCATGACCTTCTTGATTCTTCCACCACTACCAACACATCTCTTCCTATGATATTCCAGCAAGCTTTGAAAAAATCATAGGTGAAGTCATGTGGGCTTGGGTCCTTCCCGGCCCACATATCCAAAAAAACTTCCTCAACTTATTCCAAAGTCAGCAGTTGCATAAGACTGTTGTTTTGTTCTGGAGAGATTATCCTGGGAATAGATATTGTGATTTGGAGGGTGGCCTCCCTCTTATTTTGATCCTATTTTGACAGTAAATTACTAGAGTGGCTCACCATCTCTCTTTCTATATCATTATTTTATTCCATAACAATTTCCTCTTCGTTTTGCAAGGAGGCAATATGATTTTGGCTTCTTCGCCATAGAAGAGAATTATGGAAAAAAATATATATTTTTGTCCCCTTCCTGCATCCATTGAATTTAGGATTTTTGGCGAACCAGAATCTCTTCCTAATTTTCTCTTTGATTTTTCTCCTATTTATTTTGCTCCTCCTTTGAATTTAAATCCTATAAGAGACCCTGAATAATTCCCTATTTTTGAATCTCCTCCATTTCTTCCTCCAATTTTCTCCTTTCCTCTTGAATGTTCCCGAATAATTACTTGTTCCATTTCCTTATGCAAGATTTGGTGTATTTCAATCACTAGTGGAATTGGTACATTTGGTTCTGTTAGCACTCCGTAACTTTAGTCTGGCTGATAGAAAAACCACATAGGTAAATGTTTCAACCTACTTTAGAGATAAAGCACTATCCTGTTCAACTCATAGAGGGATCTCTTGTGTCACTTGATATTTCTTTGATAATCGGTGGCTAGATTTGGTTTGTATTGTGGAATTTTAATAAATGTGTTGGCAAGGAAGGGGAGGAACACTCAGGGCTATGGAGTAAAAATTCTGAAACTGAACAAAAACAATGATCAACTGGAAAAACTCTCCAGAGGATAAAGGCTAAACTAGGTGATGAGTCTGAGTTATTCATGAATTTAAATAGAGTGTAGGAAGATAAAGAAAACAACTAATTACATCAAAGCATTACTGAAATGAATTCTGAATTAGTCAAGAAGACAATCGCACAGTTTAAATTGCTTAAGCCAAGAGCATCACAAGACCATAAGCCAAGAGCATCACAAGACCAATTCTGGGCCTTTAACTATCCAATTTAAACAGAAGAAAGTGTAAATGGAATAAAAGATCACAGGAAATACATACGATGAAGGAAGACGAAACTCATATCACCACCATTAGAATATTTTCATAGAGACTTCAAAAGCTTCTCCATATATATTCAACTTAGCTTCAGAAAATTATAATAGAGTTCAAAACAACCAAAAGGTGCTCTTGCACTTCTGCCAACATTAATTCAATCAAATGCCCCAACATTTATACAATTCGATTACAATGGCTGAAACCAAAACATTTCATCTTCTGAAACTAATTATAGTAATTTCAACTGACGGTCTCGGTATATGAACCGATGTAGAATGATTACTCAAAAGACGTTTCAAAACTAGGAACATATTCCGTTAAATGCTCAGCTTCCTTTATGACATCTGGCTTGTCCTGATGTTCAATCAAATTCGCTGGTTTGGTGACACCTGGGGTCACTTACTGGTCCCAAGAAAACTGCATTTCGTCTTGCCCAACTGCACGATTTCCTTCAATTATGAGTCAGAAGGAATCTCGTAGTCCATGATCTCCTTAATCAAAATATCTAGGCCAATGCACATGGCATAGGACATAATCGACAAAAAATCTTCACTGTTTTAAATTGATTCAAAATTTTAAAGTTTGTGGCCAAATACTCTGTTGATTAAGGTTGGTTGTCATTGATGTCAACCCTTGAATAAAGCCCCGCAACACTAAGGTTTGGGTAATGGACCCAATATTGTTTGATGTAAAGATGAATCATTATTTTCTTGTCATGGTTTATAAGAAGTAAATATGGATGAACTCCAAATTGGTCCCCTTATGGTGAAATCCCTCACGGGAAGACGCTTTGCGGAGTAAGAGAACCCATGCTTAATTGTGGAATAATGAGATGAAGGACAATGCATTTGTCAGGTAAAATATCCTAGATGGATAGTTCTTTTCATTCCATTTTTTATGGTATGTGGAGTGTCACATAACTCTTCATGGTTAGAGAGTTATGGCTATGAGAAGTTGGAGACCCCAGGCTTGGGTAAGGGACCCAAGTTTGTTTGATGGATAACGATATGACTTATAATATATTTTCAGATAATACTATTCTATATGGATAGTACATGTCATTCCATTTATGGTGGTATGTGGAACATCACATAAATCCTCATGCTTTGAGACTTATGGCCTTACGAAGTTGGAGGACCCTCATATGTCATCTAGAAGCCCCAAAAGGTCAAAGTAGTCAAAGTGGTTTAAGAGATTTTAAAAGGTAAATAATAAAGTGA
>JZKD02S1836013.1:477121-497604 GCA_000966675.3 Picea glauca
CCCCCTCGAAGAGGCAAGTGAACAGGAGAGGATCCCTTCCATAATAGGATCCATTGTATGGTGTTGCCCTACCTCAAGGTTTTGGTAATAATATTGTGTGGTTTCTTCTATCTTGCTTTGTGGATCTATTGTGTATTCAATATTTTTGGTTATTATATTGGTAGATCTATTCAGGCTCTTAATAGGTTTTCTCTACCTATTTGGTGACCATTTATTTTCTTGTCAATAATTTATTCTGAGGTTCTTTTGGGGTTAGGCCTATTTCCTAGAGCCATTCTTTCCATCATCTGCTCCATGTTTCTCATCATTGCTTCGAATCTTTCCTCTGATGTTTGTGATGTTGAAGGTTGTGCTTTGTCCCAAGCTCTATTTGTGTCTCTTCCATCATTATTTTTCATCTTCCCTGAATCCATTAGGTTCAATTCAACCTATATGGCATCGGTCATCATATCATCCAATGTGGTATATCTTTGTTCTCTTAATAATAAAGAAAAATCATTTTCAAAAGAATCAGCATATCTGAGCTGAGCAACTTTAGGGGGGGGTTTTACCTCAGCAGGAATTGTGTGGTAGACCTTCATGAATCTGGATGAAAAATCATGCACTATTTCATCAGGTTATCTCCTCATGTTTTTGTACCGTGTCAACAATTGAAGGGGATTTTTCTTATCCCCCCATTTTGCAAGGAGGCTTGTCTCAAAAGCTTTGAAAATTGCGATACTGGCTGGTGGAAGGGATTTGAACCACTTCCTTACGTCTCCTGCAAGACTTTGTGTAAACAACCTCATATTCACATCTTCAAAGTCCACCTCTTCCAAGTCTATGAAATCATTGAACCAATATAGATGATTTTGGGATGATATGTTACCTTCTGCGTCATATAGTTTGATTCTTAGGTTGTAGTCTTGAGGTAAATCATGTAGTTGAGCATGTAGTATGAGGGGAGAAAATATGGCTTCCATAGCTTGTTTGAGGAGTCAAAGCGGCTGTTGGTTTCGAGTAGGGGTAACTACAGGCCTGACAGACGTGGCTAGAATCAAATCTTGGAATCTCTTTTTGTCAAAGATGTTCTCATCTAAACAAGATTCAGATTTAGTCCTGAACAGGGACTGTTCAAATTTCACATCAAACTCAAGGTCTTCAATGCTAATCACTCTGTCTTTGGGAAAAGAAAAATATCAGTCTGGACACAACACTAGAGCTACTTGATTTTCTTTTCTTTTATGTACAAGCTTTTCAGGGTCAGACACAAGGATTGCAACTTCTGGGTCTAGGTTGCTCCTAGTGTGAATTCTCCTAGGAGCTACGATTTCTATCTCACACGGTGTAGTGAAACTAGTCTCTGAGTAACGGAGTTGCCAGGGCAAAATTAATCTCATCGAATAAGGTACTTGATCCACTGTCACCCTCAATGATTAAACTAAAGCTTTAAGTCGTGTTTCCAGGGAAGATTTTTCAGTTTCGTCCCCAACAACAATGCCACAATGTTAGGACTCTGTAAATTTTGTTTGGCTAATAGAAAAATGATAGAGGTAAAATTTTCAACCTACTTTAGAGCTGAAGAACTATCCTATTCAACTCAAAGAGGGATGTCTCATTTCACTTGATATTTCTTTGATAATCGGTGGCTAGATTTGGTTTGTTTTGGGGTTTTCTAATAAAGTTGTTGGCAAGGAAGGGTAGGAACACTTAGGGCTATGAAGTCAAAATTCTTAAAGTGAAAGAAAACAATGATCTGCTAGTAGAACTCTCCATGGGATAAAGGATAAACTAGGCGACGAGTTTGAGTTATTCTTGAATTTAAATAGAGTGTAGGAAGAAAAAGAAAACAAATAACTACATCAGAACATTACTGAAATGAATTATGAATTAGTCAAGAATACAATCACATAGTTTAAATTTCTTAAGCCAAGAGCATCACAAGATGAATTATGGGCCTTTAACTATCAAATTTAAACATAAGAAAGTGTAAATGGAATAAAATATCATAGGAAATACATACGATGAAGGAAGACAAAACTCATATCACCACCATTAGAATATTTTCATAGAGACTTCAAAAGCCTCTGCATATATATTCAATTCAGCTTTAGAAAATTATAATAGAGTTCGAAACAACCAAAAGGTGCTCTTGCACTTATGCCAACATTAATTCAATCAAATGCCCCAACATTTATACAATTCAATTACAATGACTGAAACCGAAACGTTTCAACTTCTACAACTAATTATAGTAATTTCAAATAACAATCTCGGTATATGAACCAATTTACAATGTACTCAAAAGACATTTCAAAAATAGGAATGGATTTCTCTGATTGCTCAGCTTCTTTTACGACATCTGGCTTGTCCTGATATTCTAGCAAACTCATTGTTTTGGTGACACCTAGGGGTCACTTACTAGTCCCGAGAAAACTACATTTTATCTTTCCCAGCCACACGATTTCCTTCAATTGTGAGTCACAAGGAAAATCGTAGTCCATCATCTCCTTAATCAAAATATCTAGGTCAATGCACATGGCATAGGACATAATTGGTAGGCCAATCTTCACTATTTTAAATTGATTCAAAATTTCAAAGTCTATGGCCAAATACTCTACCAGACTTGGGCCTTTCAGACTTTCGTCCATAGCTTCAAATTTGGAATGGTCCATCCTACACTGAATGAGGAGAGAATTGTAGTCTTTTTGATTGTATAATTAACCTTTGCCATCCCAAAATGGTGGGAGGCCCTTGACAAACAATTTTTCAAACGTGTCTTTAAACTCCTGTATATTGTGCTCCATTTGCATAGATGTTTTATGAACCGATTTGAGCAAGTTGTACTTGGTGATGATTCTCCTGGCCCAGATGATAAACACAGTTATGTCCTTTACCCTGATAGTCTAAAGATCAGCAGTGGGAACAAAATTCAGAAAATCAATAGTGTTGTGGGCCCATTCTAAGGGTTTCTTGGCTAATATTTCAGTAACAATAGTACACCTGCTTCGGGCCATGGTAGTCGCGTTTTCTTTGTCATTTATAAATTTCAGATAAACCTTGAACTTAACAGCCTCTGCAGAAATAGCATCCCAGATCATATGTTTAGCTCCTTGTAACAATGTTTTACCTTTTAACCTCATTCTCAGCTTGTTTTCTCTCTGTTGCAAATCTTGATTTTCCCTTTGGAGTGGAGCCATCTTTTCATCTTTTATTTCCATCTCTTGTTTCAACTTTTCCAAGGATTCCTTAAGGCTTTTGATTTCCCATGTCTGTAGAATCACTTGGTGCATGGCTTGGACCAATCCATCAGTGCTCGATCCAACTTCTGCATTAGAAGGTACAATGACATCCATACATGATGTTTCTACTTGTCTTTGTAACCAATTATCTTTCTCCTTTTCCAGGAACAAGACTTTAGCTTTGTAATTTAGTGCTTCTTGTTTGAATGTTTCCTTCTCTTGCTCTAGAGAATCTAGCTCTGCTTCCTGTGGATTTTCAGTAGGGGGCATATTTAGCTTCTTCTTCAGACCTTGGATTATCTTGTCCTTCTCATGTAAAGAAGCTTTTACTCCTTGAAGGCCTTCAGACTCCAATATTTTGACCTATTTCTACCAGGCTTTGTTGGATCCTTTCTCATATATCAATTGTCCATCTAGTTTGAGTGCATTTGTTTTCAATCTTGAAACTTTCATACTTAAACTTAGGTAATTCAAGTATAGCATGTCACTAGAATTCCTATGAAACTTTACTTTGTCTGGGGCACCAATATTCTCATAGTGCATCTTTATTTCATACACTTTATCATCATATGCTATTGCTATATTAAACATCTTTATTTATACATCTCTGGTTGAGAACAAGGACATCTTGTGCTGAGACATCTTCTCTACTACAGGCAACAGGTCTCTTATATAATTGTTGGCCATACTTCCTTTTACAACATACTGGTTCATCAAATCTTCTTTGGATTGATATATTGCCCCAGGTGTCTTACTAAATATGTGCTTCTTTTTGCTGAAAACCCTTGTGTTGCTTTCACTTTATGGAATGCTTCCTGTACCATATTCTTTGTTGATGGTTGCACATTCCACCATCTCCATGCTCTCTTTCTCTTTAGGTTCTTCTTCTACCAGGTCAACCAATTGGGAGGGTGGTGTAATTTTCATTCTCTTGAGAATATCTTGCTGACTACTGGCACTCGAGGCCTCTGAACTTCTCCTCTTATTATAAACACTCATATTTGGGGATTTAACAGTCAATCTTGGAGAATATTTCTGTGTCTAGATCTATTGAGGGGAAGACTCTATTGGTTTTATCTGATCATGCTACAAAGTGACCTCCATATCTGTAGATGTTTCTAGATTAGCTAGTTTATCAAATCCTTCAACATGCTCATGGTCATAGTGGCCCAATTTGCTCATCAACCTTCTCTTTGATATGATATGATGTAGGTCATATTTCCTCCCTTGTAATTGTGTAAGCCCGAATTCATTGAATTTGGCTTGGATCTGAGGTAAACAGGATTTTTTTTCTACCACAAAGGGTCCTACCATGAAAGGAAATTTTAAGTTAGATGCCTTTTGTGCTTTCAGAAAGTGCTATGTTTCTAAAATGATCCTTTGTCTGATGAACTCTAAAGCAAAAATTATGGGATTCAAATATATTGGTAAAATATAAGGTCCTTCTTGATAGTCATACACCCGTATCACAGTAGATTGTATGAACATAATCCAATCTCCTACTCTTCTCTCTGGATTTGGTTGTAAAAAAAATTTCATTTCTTCCAGAACCCTTGGCAAGTCTGAGCTGAAGATAAAACTATACACCTTGAACATGATCTTATTGATGAACATAAGCATGGTGATCCTTTTACATTCAGTTGAGATGAAAGCAGTTTTAGGGAATTCGGTCTTGTTTGATTCCAGTAACATCCTCAGCAGGTGCGTGTAGTATCTGAAGTGTCTTAATGAATTGAAATTGACTAGATGTTGATGCATATTATCAGTGATGAATTTGTCAAAAATAAAACAGACCGAATGATGAGACTATAACATAAAAAAGGTTAACGGGAAACCTAACATGACTTCTACTACGAACTTGTCGTTATCTAACCCTAAAATTTGGCTAAGCAGGGAACAAGCCCACTAGACCTCACTGATCATAACGCTCACATTGATAGGTAACGACAGACCTTCTGAATGGTGTTCAGGTTTGACAATGGTTTCCAGAAATGAGGTTTTTACTTCTAATGGGAATTATCTTTAAACTGTGATCATCTTGTCTTCATCGAAGGGATTTGACGCTACAGAGGAAGAGTTCGATACACTGAGGGTATGTCGAAGTGACGGGATTTCTATTTCACATAAAATCTCTGACCCTAATTTATTCGAAATAACTCTTTCTTCCTGTGAATATTTCTCTACACACCAGCTTATGAACTCGGGGAAAGGAAAGACTACTTCTATGATATAAGGGGTAATGGAG
This sequence comes from Picea glauca, assembly GCA_000966675.3. Taxonomy (NCBI): domain Eukaryota; kingdom Viridiplantae; phylum Streptophyta; class Pinopsida; order Pinales; family Pinaceae; genus Picea; species Picea glauca. Next base: position 482,588 of record JZKD02S1836013.1, read on the forward strand.
GGTTGAGCCGTTCCAAGAAAGGGGATCTGCTTCCCAACATTGTCTAACAAATTCGATCTGGACATAGAAACATGTGAGACTGTTATCTCTGTGTCGAAAACATCGGAGTCCCTGTCAAATAGGGTTTCTTCTCTAGAGGTGATGTCTTGTTCATTCACATATAAAATGACAAGATTAGTAGCCATGGTGAAAAATACATGTTAAGTGGTGAAGAAAACAGGAATCTAATCCAACTTTGAGCTTGAGTTTCGAATGGATGGTTTGCACCGAATTTTGAACGTTTGAATGTTTCACAGTATCATAAAATAATGTCTGGGATCCTCCTTTTATATGTGCCTATTGACATCGGTGATTGGAGAAAATAGTTTTAGGTAGACCACTTTTTTCCCTAATGTACCTCTAGAGGAGTCATACGTCGACGAACGAAACCATGGTAGTTTTCCCCAGACCACCTTCGAATGATTAATCCTTGTGTTACTTCAATCGTCGATATGAGTTTTAGCCATTGATCTGGATCGCTCTAAGATCTACGGTCCATCGTGCTTCAAAAATTTTTGATATCGGGGATTGGAGAAAACAGTTTTAGGTAGATCGGTTTTTGCCCCGATGTACCTCTAGAGGCACCACGCGTCCACGAACGAAACCATGGTAGTTTTCCTCATCCCACCTTTGAATAATTATATTCCACACTGCTTCATTCCCTGATATGTGCCTTAGTCATTGATCTGGTCTTCTTCAGATCGATGGTCCACTTAATCCTACATTTTGTGCCTCCTCTATATTTGTCCACATGACGCCATATAAGACCTTATCCTTCAAACTATCACACTTCCATAGCGATGTGTCCTTTCACTAAATCTCTGAAACTTGGATCCTGATCTGAAATTTTTTTTGATGATAACAGGTTCCATGAAGATTCTCTTGACTCTTTGACCACACTGACATCATTTACATAAAATATGGATTCCTTAGCCAAAAAATTTCAAATCTAAAAGGCTTGGTCTTGGGGTTTATATAATGCTCCTAGATTAGAGCTATAGGTCAGTGGTTTGAACCATAAGAGGGATTGATTTTGGCCACCAGTGGCTATTTATATTGGAAAAGTCTCTTAGATACTAGCAATCTATCCAGTCACTCTCCTACCTATTTTAATCTTCCTCTTCTATTGTTATAGGTGTATTTACCTCCCTGGGTCAGGAGGAGGTCCACCAACCTAACTTTGTCTATCAGATCCTTGAAGAGTCTACTCTCTGGGTCCAATTTTCTTAACCCACCTTTATTTTCTGCCATCAAAGCAATAAAGTTAAAATATCCTCCTATAATCCAAGGTTGGTATTTCAAGAGGTGGCCCAAATGATATATTTCTTTGATAAATTCCCTTTTTGCTTCAGGATTCAAGGGACCATATAAATTTGATAGATACCCATGCTCCCCTGAACCAAGGTTTAGAAAATGAACTGTTAGGATTCTAGGATAATGATGAGTTACTTCTAATTTGATGCTTCTTGGATTCTAGAGGATCTCCAGACCTCTAAAGGCCTCTTCCACCTCTATACATTACACTTCACTATTTTTCCATACCTTCTTCGCTATTTTGATCATGGATTCGCTATCACATTTTGTTTCTTGTATCATTAAGAGATTTATTTTTTCTTGGATAATTTATTTTTAAGAATTAATTTCTTGGATGGGGCAATTGTACTACACATATTCCATCACAAGATCTTCATCATCAAAATTTGTGTTGGGGCGTAAAGTACTTCTCCAGGAGGGCGAAGACTTGGCTTTAATATATAAGCAAGTCTCCTATCTCGTCCAAGACTTGATTACGGGGTTTATGGCCTCATTGTTTTTCTTCCCTTCTTATATTTTTTGGGTTTTTTAGAGGATTGGTATTAATACCTAGGTTTCCAGAGGATGTTGTCAGGTTCTCCCGATCGCTTCCTTTTTCTTTCCCTTTCTTTAATTCTTGATTTATTTTTTGAATTTGTATTTCATATTGTTTATTTCGTGTTCCCCATGGGCTTAAATAAGTGATTTTATTTTCACCTCAGTATCCTCTAGGTCCATGTTTTGTGCTTCATATTCCTCCTCTGCATCCTCCTATGATCCTTCAGTGTCCTCCAAATCCTACATAATAATTTCCTCTTCTATGAATGGGGAGATAATCTTTCTCTACTTTGTGAGGCAGCGCTTTAGAATCTCCTCATGTTTCCCTGTTTCTAGATCTTTCTTTTGTTTTAGGCCTTCTTGGATGGGATCTGATCTATTTATATTTTCTATCCATTTTTCTTCCATTACTAGAGCCTAGAAACTATTGCAATCTTTCCTAGAGGTTTCTCTTTGGGGTTTGTTTCCTTTTTTGCCTTCCTTTATTTTATTGGGAATATTGATGAAGCCCTCTCCATCCTTTTCCTCTTTATATTTTTTTACCACTGTGTTTTCATTCTGGGGGAAGCATTGAAATAGATGTTTATGTTCATGGCACTTCCAAAATATGAAATTAATGTGTTCATAATCTATATTTTAGGTTCAATTTTCATTCTAGAAAGAAACAACTATGGATTCTGGTAGAGCACCAACCACATTCATGTAGACATGGTTATTGGCATAGGATGTATATTTTGTTTTCGCCATGATTTCTAAGTTTTTCCCAAAGGATACCAAGGTGTTATTGATTCCCTCCAATGTTTCAGGGTTCCAAAATTCATGAGGTAATGAGTATAGTCTAATCTAGACCAGAGTCGATGTAAAATCCTCTTTCTCAGGTTAAAAACATTATGTTCAATATCTTAGATGTAAACCTGCATAGTTAAAAAAATATGGGCCTTCAAATAAAATTGTATTCCTATCCTCAGAGCATGTGAAAGTTACTGTGAAGAATCTTTTGGATCCTAGTTTGATGTCCATGTTGATTTTAACTTTCCATATCGACTTCAACGATATCATCATAGCCTTCTCAAAGGGCCAAATACCCATGAATTTTCCAATGAGTGCATGGTCCTTCATATGTTGAATATATCTTCCAATCAACGGTGATGTGGCTTCATACCTGGGGTTTGTTGTCATATTTACTAGGAATCCATTATTCATTCATTTTTGTTGGGTGGGTTCTAACCCATTCTTCAAGTCATATTGTTTTGTGTGGGATGGATCAATATCCCTCCTTACCCTCGTGATGTCCTTTGGCATTAGACTCGACCCCCATTCCACTACTTCCTTTAATTATTATTTTTTTTCCTTCTCTTTAGCCTCCAATACCACCGCATCTAGGTCTTTCTTTTCCATACAAGGCTATGACGCCTCCAAATTTTTTTCCTCCATTGGCTTCCCGAGACCTTTACAACAAAACCTACACTTAACCTGCACTCTAGACTGGTATTGTCTCCCCGAACTTTGTCTCCAAACCCTAAAAACCTAACCTACTCCACTTTCCATTGCCCCTCCCTTATATTCCTCACATTCACAAAAAAATTCTAACATAACATAATTAATTCTAACATTAGTTAAATGATGCTGGTTAACTTTTGTTATAATATTTTCATACGTATATTTGGGTAACCAAGGGGAAGCGAGTAATAGATATAAAGTTTGGTTTGATTGGTTTGCAACCATTTTGATTAAAGTTTAAAAAAAAATGATATAAAATATTAAAACATAATGTATGTACAAGCGAAGGTTCATATTCAATAATAAAATAAACATACGATAAATTGATCACATTGATTAAATTTTGTTGACAATGATGAATGTTCATCTACAACTAGTAGGGGTTCTCTCAAATGAAAGATTGCAATTAGATCGTAAGTTGTGGATCATGGGCCGACAACCTTTAAATGGTTTTTTTTTTAGTTTTATTTGTTGTGACCTATCCACCTTTTACAAAAATATTAAATTCAACTAATATAATGTGAAAAACAAAAAACAATTCCCATGATAACTAACAAATATGATGCAATAAAAATAGAAATAAATATCTTACTACTTTAAATGATTAGAAGAAATTAATTTAATAAAACAAAAGAAATAATTCAAATAACTAGTTGCATCATTTAGGAGATTTTGTTGTCACACACAAGAGGGAATCCTTTTAAGGAAGTTTTGCATGAATGAAACATGTATATTCTATGAATATAAGGATATTTTTTTCTATGAAAAAAAAAGAACTAGTTGCATCATAGTGGACCATAGTATTATGGTTAAATCTATAGACAAACAATTAGTGTGATAAACTAAATAAACAAGTTACTTACAACTGAGGAAAATTTTCACTATAAATAAATTTCTTATAAGATTCCAAAATTTCACTACATTAGTAGAAAACGCTCCATAGATGATACACATCAAAACTTGAGTTTGTCTCAAAACAATCTTATCTAGGAGCGGTTTTTAATTCATTAACATTTCATAAAAAAGTCTACAAAAATGCACAAACAATAATCTTTTTTTCTAACTGAATTGTAGTGAGATTTTTTGAAATGTATCAAAATCATTGATGTATCTTTGTGAATTTCTTAGCCTCTGCATCAACAATGAATTTCATCTCGTCTTCTACCTTCTATGATACCAATTTATCTCCAACCTTAACATATGATTCTCTTTTCCTTGCCAATTCTCTTTTTTTGACAATGTTTCTTTGTGCTTGTTATCTTCATTTGTCCCTATCTTTTACCTTGGTATTATCTAATGCTTCAATTCTTATCTTTTTTAATTCTTTCCTTTCACATTAATAGGATTATCTATTAGAAGTATCCCTTGCAACTTCTTCCTTCTTCTTTCCTTTTTTCTCATCAACAATCAATTGAAAATTATTCAAGACCTCTTCATAAGACAACCTTCTCTTGTAGGGTTTTTTAGCCTAATTATCTTGAAGCTACTAAGTTTAAGAGATCCTCATCTTTGATCTATGTTTAGAAATAATACCTAGGGGGTCAGGTATTTTAGATATTTTTAAAATGAAATGGTATGCCTCAATGTTTTCTCCCTCCATATTTTTCCAAGTGGAATCTATTAGCTCGTACATGGTTGCATATAGTAGATATCCTAGGCTCAAATTATTTTAGTTCTTGATCAAACATGAACTAAAAACATCTAGAGTTGTTGGATACTGTATCTCTTGAATGACCAATGTATTCAACATATAGGGTGGAAGTGTATGAGGTGTTTGTGTGCCACCATAATTCTTGATATATGCAAAGTGCTCTTCTAATTACCAATCTCCAATGTTCTTTGTCACCTCTATAGCTTCTTTAGATATTACTGGGTAAGGTTGGAAAAAATTTAGGTCTTATAATGGTGAAAGGAATTCTTCATAAATATGCATATACTAAAATTGATACATGTTATTCCATAAATCTATGCATTAAACATAAACATGAGGCTTCTCTAGGGCCCAAGACCAACCTAACACCATGAATATGTTAGAAGGACATATCACATCAAACATGTAAGAGGAAATGTAATATTATTTACCTCCTAAAAACGTATCCAATCGATATTTATTAATGGCTTCTGCGAGTAAGTTAGAAATGGTAGCATCCTAATAAAAAAATCTACCTTTTTTATTAATTGTATGTGTTATCAAAACCCAACCTATCTTCACATGAGTTGAATATTTCTATTGGAGGGGCATATTTAACTATTTGACTAGGACAAATGGTTGAATAGAAAGTGTAATCAACTAGGTAATTTGGTCGAACGATTGACCAAGTTAGTTATGGTTGTCGTTGAAACCTTATTCTATTGTAAATTTATAAATAGACATTGATTTATAATGTAATTTGTGGTTGTTGATTATCATATATTAATAAAGATTATGTGTTTTTAGTTCCACCATTACTTTATTCTCTTTCTCTGTCTATGTATGCATGCATGTATAGTACTATGTTGTATATTACGGTTCTATGAATGCACTATTGGTAATTTATCACTATGTAATGTCTTGGATTGCAACATTGGTTACATTGTCAGTCATACATGATATAATACTATATATTAGTTAAGTTCAGTCATATATATCGATCATAAAATATATTTATGAGTAGTGGAAAAGGAAAATGGAAAACTACTTGAAAAAATACACCATGAGGAATCAACTATCATTTGCATAGGCAAGGGCATAATTTTTCATAGATATTGATGAAAGATTTATAGAAGAAATCCCATGGTAGATAATGAATATTGGTGACAATTATAGACATGAATAATCGAACAAAATATGAAGAAAAACTATCTAAACTAATCAATGGCAGTTTAATTAACTTATATGAATTGGTCAAGAAAATTGCTAAATATTTTTATGAATAGCAACCGGTTGAAAAAAGCACATTTCTAGAAGATGTCAAGAAAATATTTTATCAAGTTTTAGAAAATAGTTTCCTTTTAATTCTACCAACCAAGTTTCATAAGTTTCTCATCGACAAATATTTCAACCACATTATAGAAGAATGACCCCTTTTCAATACACCAATCAATTCTGACAAGCAAAAGAAATAGGAGTAGTGGGAACACTTCCTGAGAAAATGAATATGACTACAAGGATAACCCTCATTGACCAAGATTAAACTAGGGGTTCGTGATGGAGGGTACTTGTTCGTGAGATTCCTCAACAAGAAGAAAAACACTAATCAACTCACATTAAAGAAAAAGTAGAATAGAAGATATTGCAGGAATTCCAAGGAAGTACATGAAGCAAGAAATTATTGGGAGATAAAGAGCGAAAATGATAGAGGAATAAATGAATATGAGAAATGGAATAATAATGTAGCATTATAAACCTATGGTTAACCAAAAAAATAATTAATGATACAAAATGAAGAAAAACAATTGAAATACTAGATGCTATGAACCCTCATCGACCTATAAAAGAAGAATATCTAGAGTTATGATGAGTCAATGGAGCATTGGTCCTATCCAAGTTAGAGAATGAAGAGTGGCTGTATGTGTAAGTATCCCAAAAATTTTTTGAAAAGATGACAACATACACTTGGTGGGGATAGGATTTGGAGGCCTATGTCGAATGAAAAATACTGAAAGTATGGGAGTTGATGATTTAGGTCCCACAACACTTATAAGTACACTAGATACATAATAATCAAGTCCCAATGTTAAGGAAATACTTAGACATTTCTTTCATGTTGAGCCTAGTCTCGCTTTAGTGTGGAGTCGAATAGATGAAGAAGGACACGTTATCAATAAAATATATATCCAAATGTTGGAAAGAAAAGATAGTTGGATAAATTTTGTACCAGAAGAAGGAGAAAAAAAATATTATTCGAATTGAGGATATCATGGGACCAACCCCCTTACCAAAATTAATTACTGAAGAATACCAAATTTTTTTGAATAAAAGTTGCGAGGAAGAGACATGATCAAGAAGGAATATTTTAGTAGAATATAGAGATTAAACTTGTCAAATAGAGGAAATCTTACAAGAAATAAGTAGTCAAGAGAAACCATTTGAAGTACATAGAAACAATCAAAAAATGATTCCTATCAAGAATTTAAAATAGTCAAATCCACTAGAATCACCACCTATGCCATAGAAACCATCGACACCTAACAATATGACACACAATAAAATCCCTCTATATAATGGCGATGAATACCAAAGAAGGTGTTGGATTATTTACAAGAACTTCTAGGATGTCATCGATGTAACTTATGAAACAAAATAAATGGCACAATTCATTGGAGCACTAATTAAAATATCCCTAACCTGGTTGATGAATTTTACAAACAATAAAACTAGAACAAAGGATGAAATCTAGAGCAATTTCCTATCATTATAAAAAACTCAAGATAATAAACATTTGGAAGCCCAAAATCTTAAATAAATAAATAAAAACTAGGTGATTTGGTATGGGAATATGATAGAAAATGTAGGGATATCCTCAACCAAATCCCATATACTATTGAAAAATAAATGCTTGTGAAATGGTTTTTTGCAGGGATACTCCACAAAATTAGGGAATCTTGAAGATACATTATATAAATTCTTATGAAGATTCCCTAAAAAATTCCCAACATAATGAATCTAATGACAACTAGACTACACCATAATTGGATCAAAAAGTAGAAGAAAACCTTGAAATGATGCAGAAGTCATTGAGAAATATTGTAGTAAGAAGAAGTGATTATGCACATTTTTTTATTATTGAAGTACATACAAAGGATTATTGTAAACATCGAGAAGGAAATAATAAAGACCCAAATGTTTCACTAGTCCAAGTTGACTACTATTGTGAAATTCGTCACATCATAACAAAACATACTAGAAAATATTGTCAAACCTAAATGATGTGAATATGCGAAGAAACTATAGAAAATACAATATAATGCCAACATAATAATCACAATAAAGAAAAATATAAAAATTATATCATACACTATTGACAGATCAAAACCAAGGCTAGCTAGGAGGAGGAGGAGATGGAGAGTACCAAGGTTGAGGTCGATATTGAGGAGGTTATTGTGGTTGATATGAAAACTATGTTGGATTTGGTCGAGAAGTATTTGCAAATGAATATTTGTTTCTATTCTATAAGGAATATCACGTGATCCCAAATTTTCCATTGAAAAATAAAATCAACCTCGAACTTTGTACTGAATGTGGAGAAGGAGGTCACTCACTGGAAGACTGCCCCATCATCCTAGAAAATATAATAAAAAATGGTACTTTCAACCTCCTATAATTTTTTCCAAAACACAAGGTATTGAATTATAAAAATTTAAATGTAATTACCATATTAGGAGCGAAGAAAGAAGGGAATAAAATAGTGTAGAAAATACCTCATATTAAACCTATAAGAAAACATAATCGGTATATAGACCCTGACAAGGAATGTAAAATCATGAAATAATTCGCCATTTTTAAGGCCCCCAGGTCCCTATGTTAATTCCCTAACACTTATTTATTATTAGTTTATTAGTTATTATTAGGTCAGCTTAGTGGTAGGTTACATCATGCTCACTTTATCTCCTATTGATAATAAAATAGAATCATTTGTATAATCCTGTCATATTGTCTTATGAAATAGATATATTTCAAAAGGAGGTTTCTCCCTTGAGTTTGACTATATTCATTGAGTCTTTATAATTTTGAAGGTGTTGGATCATAACAATTGGCATCAAGAGCATCTATCATAGGGTTTTGCTGCTTCAAGTGAGTCATTCTGGGATTTTTTCTATAACTATTTTTATAGGATGGTTTAGACATCTAAAATTGGAGGTTAGTTAAGTGACATATCAAAGTGCCTCCAGTAAAATTTTCAAGTTTTGAGAAGTTATACTTTGAGATATATATCCTATGGAAGATAGAGTTTTTTACTCATCTTGAATTCAGTTTTAAACGAGTTATCCTAGCCTTTTCGCTATAACATATTTTTTGGAAGGTTTGAAAAAAATAAATATTTTGCGACTCAGAAGACATTTCATCCTATAGGTGGTCGGTAAAATCATGAATCTAGGTGTTTATTTTCCTTGTTTTTTGAGGAAATAAAATATATTTTCATAATTTTTTCAACTTCCGATAAACAAAGTAATTTTTTTATTTAGAATTTCACTTTACAGTAAAGACTAAAATTGCCATGAATTTTGTTATCTTTCTTTTGGTTTATTTTTTGAAACTTTTTATTGACATTTGATATGTCATTTTAGTGATTGCTTCACAGTATGTTCCTTAAAAATGAAGCCATTGAAAATGAGTTATGATTATTGACACCAATGTACTCATTATTAAAAAAATGATTATGAAAAACTAAATATGTTGCAATAATATAAACAAAATCTATTATAATATGACTATAGTTTTGATGATAACGGATGAGTATTATAATTACTACAATTTTTTGAATTTGACCAATCTGAAAACATTGCATAATTTAAACACATTTAGATTGACACCATTTATCTTCTTTACTTTTTATTTAAAAGAAAAATCTAAAAGTACCCTTTTGAAGAGGATAGTGAAAGGTTCCATAATATTTTTCCATAATTGTTTATTCTGTATTATTGCAGATATTGATTTTTCATTTTATTGAATTAATATTTCATTTAAAACTAATATGCAAACATTTGTTTTTATAAAATTAACTAAAATTACTAAAAATAAATAAATTGAATACAAATTGTATCAAAAGAAAGTAGATTCAATTCTGAAAATGTTGGTACTAGTTCTGAAACTAGACTCACAATATTTTAAGGAGTCTGCTCCTCCCGAAGTTGGAGTAAGATGAAGTGAACAAATACTTTTCTAAAAAGTGTTATAGTTACATGTTTTGGGCCGAATTGTTAGTTCGATCGAAAGTTAGTATTTTTTGGCCAAAATTTAGTTTTAATGGAAAACTTTTGTTAGATTTAAAATTTTTGTTTTATTTTTCAATGGTGTCATTAGATTTAACTTTCGGTTGAATAAACAGTTTGGCCAAAAACTATTTTGGCCCAAAAATTCAAGAGTATGTCTGAAAACATGCCATTATAAATTTTCACGACCCGATTCTCATGAAAGTGTTACCCAGATTCGTGATTTTACCCTAGTGAAAATTTTAAGTTATGGTTCACAAAAATTTCTGATGGTCTGTGGAAGACAAGGTTTGTGAATAATCCTGAAATCAATTATCTTGGAATTTTCACAGTAATTGTTTTTCAGTGGAGTTTCATACTTTGAAATTTTCAAAATCACGAGCTGACACATTGAATTAGATGTGGAAAAATTTTCAAAATTTTAATCATCATAGTTTAGATATATTTCTTGAGGAAGTTAGGGTTTTTTTGACAAGTTCTTTTCTAGTGATTTTAAGAACTATTTTTGTGGTTAACAAGATCATTTTTTTTTTCAAAGATGTGTTTCAAAATCTTGTAATAACATGGGATTTTTCATTCAGTGGGTAAAATTGTGGATGGGAAAGAATACACACAAGAAATACACATTGTTTCAATTGGTTGGAAACTCTTTTAATGCTTGTTGGTACCCCTTCAAGTAGTATCGTATTAGAAAAAGGCTATAAAGGTAATCTCACTTCCACATAAATTTGGGTATATATGAAGTCCCCTAGGTATACATTGAACCACCTTAGATAAGCTATTCGGTCGTCTTGTTTCCATAGTACACTGAGAATAACACTTACGGAGACCACTCTCTAGCACTTGGGTAGTTGGGTAGAATGGGTAATGGCACAATTGAGCCTCCTTGTTTAGTCCCCTAAGATATTGGGACGAGTACTATTGTTGGACCCAACATGTATTTGATAGAGATATAGCATCTGGTAGTGCCTTGTCCTTAGGACCCAATAACATTTTTCCATGGCTCCAAAGAAACATCCAAAAATTACTTCACCAATTAAACCTCCAGAATATCCATGATTCATGAAGAAAATGAGGAGATACAAAAACAACTATCCAAGTTGAATAGTCTAATCAACAAATTGAATTATAGGTCAATGTAAAAGGTTGATTTAATGAATACTCAAACTAAAATGGAAATAAATATGGATGAAAATAAGGAACAAGTGAAAAGGACAATGGAAGAATTATAATATAAAATCAATGGAAAGTTGGAACAAATGAAACAAAAGATTACAGAAGCCTTAAATGGGAGGTTCTCCAAAATTGATAAGGTGTCTGAAGAGACTCATAAAAATAAAGGGATTATCCAGGTTGAACAAATTTCCATTAATATGAATTTTCTATGGATATTTAACTCCTATAATGAATTTACTTATGGATGGTATCCAAAATGAATAAACCTTTACAAGGTTGAATTAATCAAATTTGATGTAACATAAGTCTTTAACTAGGTGAAACAAAGAGAGAAATATTTCGAACTGCATAATATTATGGATGATAAGAAAAGAATTCACATAGAAAATTTGAGCATTGATATAAAACCATATCAATGGTATCAATGGGTAGTTAAAAGGAATCCCCTTCATTATCATTATACTTGGGGTTTATTTACAAGAGACTTAGAAGCACAATATGGGAAAGTTTGGGAAAAATAATACTTCAATCAATTGACAAGAATCAAGAACTTAGTTGATATTGAAGATTATAACTCATAATTTCAAGTATTGGCTACAAGGGTGGATGACATAAGTGTTGAACATTTGTTAGAATCTTACATGGGTGGATTAGAAAAATACGTTAAACATAATATTTTCCTAAAAAATACTAAAGATGTTATGGTATCTATGCAATTTTCTTTTCATATTCAATCCAAGAGTAAGGCTACACAAAAGTCTACAATTGGAGCATATGCAACAAACATATATCATTTTGGGGTTCATAATGAAACCGTACATCAACCTACTTGAATATCACAAAATGAAATGGAGGAAATAAGATAAAAAGGATTATGCCTTGGTTGTAAAAAAAAATTCAAAAGGGCATAAATTTCAAGAAATGAAATTATTCACCTTAGAAAATAATGATGAAGAGGAAGAGGAGGAGTCTACACAAAGATTCGAGGAAGAACTTTCTAACTTAATTTGAGCAGTAAATATAGGCAGAAATTGTGCACAACATTAATTCATACATGCGTTAAATATTTGTTCAATCATTGGCAAGTTTGTTAGCACCTCAAACCCTAAAGATTGCATATTAAAATAAGAATAAAAAGGTTATAGTGATGATCAACTTGAGTAATACCCATAACTTCATTGATAAAATATTAGTAGAGAGCCTCAATTGTTTTGTATAGCTAGTGACAAATTTTCAAGTTTTGGATGCTAATGTAAGGAGTATTGATTGTGTGGGAAAATGCCACAACATTAAACTAAGTAAGGGAGAATATAATTTGGAAATCCCACTGTATACCATTCCCATTGGAGGTGTATGTTTTGTTCTAGGGATTCAATGGTTGAGAACATTGGGTACAATTCTAACAAACTATAATGAATTATTCATGAGATTTGAGTTGGATGGAATTCAATATAAACTCAAAGGGTTAAAATATGGACCTTCTAAAGTCATCAGTGCTCATAGAATGTAAAAGGGTAGCAAGGGAGTTTTGGTTAAACTTTATTGTATCAAATTCAAGCAAGGAGATGAAAATGTTCCATAGGAATTAAGATGCACCTAGGAAAATAACTATATGGTCTTCCAAGGAATTATTAAATGTCTACCTCCATATAGATATCATGAAAATCAAATTGAACTAATATAAGTAAGTACTCCTCCTAATAAAAGGCTTTATATATATCCTCATCAACAAAAGGGGGAAATTGAGAAAATAGCACAAGACATGATGGATTCAAGAATTATTCAACCAACTAGCAGTTCATTTTCAAATCCAATAGTGATGGTGAGAAGAAAACATAATTCTTGGAGGATGTGTCATGATTATAGAGGTCTAAAAAAAATCATCATAAAGGATAAATTTTATATTCTAAATATTGGTGAGATATTAGATGAGATTCATTGAGTATCTTATTTTACAAAGCAAGATATTAAATCAGGATACCATCAGATCATATTAAAAAAAAATGTCATTCCCATAAAAAAAATTGGAACTCATGATGGGAACTATGATTCCTTGGTCATGTCGTTTGGTTTGACTAATGCTCCTTTCAAATTTTCATGCATTATGAACAAAAAAAATTGACCCCATCGCAGAAAGTTTGTGTTGGTTTTCTTTGATGATATAGTTATCTATGTTAGAATACTGAGAGGGGGGAGTGAATCAATATGAGCACTTTATAACACTTTTAATCAATATTTTCATCTCTAAGTGTTGCAATCAATGTTTTTGTTTCCATTAATGCCAAATGGGGACATTGTTGGAAAGTTGGTTTGGATAGTTGGTTGTCACTGATATCAACCCTTGGAGAGTGATAGTGGAGATTGATGTCAACCCTGAGAGATTGAGTTCAACCCTTTGATAGGTCCAACTATGTTGGAAATTTGATTGAAATTTGTATGATCAATATTGATGGGAATCAGTATGATCACTTTATACCACTTTTAAACACAATATATATTCTTTCACTTTATCAACAATGTTCAACAATTTATCATCAATGTATCATCTATGATTGTATTACCTACAATTTCATTGTCCTTCATGTCCATATTCCTTAATCAACTTTGGGTCCCATAACCACACCTCTGGGGATACATGTAGACTACATTAAATGTACCCAACTAAATCACCATCAATATTGATCATACAAATGTCAATCAACTATCCAACATATCTGGACCTCTCCAAGGGTTGACATTAATCTCTAAGGGTGGACATCAATCTATAAGGGTTGAAATCAATCCCCAATATCACTCTCCAAGGGTTGACATCAATGACAGCCAAATATGAAAACCAATTGTCCAACATATTGGCAGGTTTACATTTGGGAGTGAGCTTGTCATTGATGGCAAGAACAACGATGGAAAATAGGCTCGGAAGACATCGTAAGTCCAAATAGGAGGAGCGCATAGATGGAGGACAGATCTCGAGCATTATATCCGAGTGTGGGGTCCAACCATAGTTGGATCCGGGAGAACCTGCACGTTCTTTTAAGAGCAAGGAGAAGCAAGTTTACAAAATCTTGAAATTAGGAGGATCGTCCATCTTCGGGTAGGGCATGTGGTCACATATCAACATTTCGCTAACTGGAAAGTCAAAGAAAAGAGGTTCTCTAACCTCTTGAACTTACGATATGAGATATTGCGAAATGATCCAGGCCATTGAAGCCAGAGGACACATGGAAAGCGATTATGACGAGAGTGGAATATCGGCGTTTTGTACATCAAGAAATCCAAAGACAAGAGGTTCTCTAACTTCTTGAACTCGTGATATGCGAAGTCATGTTATAATCCTAGTCATTGGATCCAGGATGAATCCAGGTCGTCAGATCCAGAGGTGAACGTGGCAACCACACAGGTCATGCCAGATCGACGAGTGGTCCCAGGTTGTGGTGTCATTATGTGATAGGGGAAGGAGAGAGACTATATGGAAGACACCTATCAGAAGGAGGCAAAGGCGGTAAATGAAGGAGGAAGCGGTAAGAGGTTTGTGGAGGGGC
>JZKD02S1836013.1:497682-511683 GCA_000966675.3 Picea glauca
CAAATCTGGGCTCCTAAATCATGACCGCTCGAACATGTGTGCTCCATTCCGGAGCCCCTGCCCACGTTAAATTTTGAATGACAAGGGGGGTCCAGAATTGAATCTCTACCATTGATATCATCGCATAAATACTAGCCTTCTAGATCATCTCGTTATTTAATGAAATGCGCATTTTTTCGAAATAGGTGAATAAGTGATAACAGACAGAGAAGACACACAGTCCCGAGACATGTGCCAGTGGATCGAAGCTTGCAACTGCAGTAGAAAGAATTAGATCGACTGCATAAGAGAATATAGAGAGTCCCGAGACATCTTCCATTGGATCGAAGCCTATAACTGCAGTAGAAAGGATTAGCTCGACAGATGGAAGAGAAGTTTAAGAGTCTCGTCTGATAGAGAGGCTGAGGAATCTCGACATAATGCATAGTGATGATGATCACAGGTGGATAACCACTAGAGGAGTTGAAGAAGAGTGAGGCAAGGCATGCAGAATGATTGGGATAGAGGGCATAAAAGAAAAATGTAGAACAGAGAAAATATGGCGTTGTTGTGAAGGGGAGGCATGTATGCATGGAGAAACACAATGTGCAGGAACGAAAGCATAGAAGAACAAGAGGAAACTAAGCCGTGCATGCTGGGATAGATGAGAAGAACATAAAACTAAAAAGGAGACTGATTAGAGAACCATGGGAGAACAGTGATAAGCCTGGTAAGCTCATGACATCTATTGAATCACTATAAGAATTTCATAGAGACCAAAGTTTAACATTCAAGGGTGGTTGGGAGGTGATAGAGAGGATCATTTTCCTCATAATTTCAAGTAGGTTCTTGAAAGCAGGGAGTTGTAGCTTCCATCTGGTTGCAACCATAGAAACTAGGGTGGCAGGGTGGTGCAAGGGAGAACTGTTGTTCTCTACTATACACTTGGTTCCTGTGTGATTGGAATTTGGTGCTTCCATCCAGTTGGTGTTGGAACACTTAGGGAGTAGGTGCTTCCTTCTCGTAGGTGCTAGAGAAACCAAAGAGTTGGTATTCTCAGCAAGACGAAGCTTGCAAAACAGAGGTTGTAGCCTCACAATGAGTTGGAGCTCATATGTATGATAATGTGTAAAATGTAAAGAATACTTATCATATAAAGAAGAAGAGGTTTTTAACCTTTATGGGTTTCCTCAGGAAATTTTTGTCTCTGTGTATTTCATGTGTGTGAATGATGATGAATGTTCTATTGTTTACTTCCCTACATTATTGTAATCAACATTGAGAGTTTTGTAATGATTTTTAAAATGAGCATAAGTGTTTAAGCTTGGTAACAACTGATTCACCCTCCCTCTCAGTTTTCCAACAATTGGTATCAGAGTTGGCCCCTTTTATCTAAGGGTAGATCCTAGAGCTTAAACATGTCAAGCGATGAAGGAACTTCAACCAATAAGGTCCCTCTTTTCAATGGAACATACTTTTTCTTCTGGAAAGTTAGAATGAGAACGTACATAATGGATTTAGGTGCAGATGTCTGAGATGTGGTAGAGACTGGTTATGTAAATCCAGTTGTACTAGCTAATAAGGATGACAAGATAGAATTCAGCTTCAATGCTAAGGCTATGAATCTTATCTTGAGTGGGCTTACATAAGAGAATTTGTGAAAGTTATGCACCTAGTAACTGCCAAAGAAATGTGGGACAAACTCATTAGTAGTTATGAAGGTAATGAGAAGGTAAAGGATGCCAAGTTTCAAACCTACAGAGTACAGTTTGAAAGACTGAAGATGAAAGAGGATGAAACTATTGGAAAATACTTTCTGAGAGTTGAAGAACTAGTAAATGCAATGAAGGCACTTGGTGAAAAAATTGAGGAACCTTTTTTAGTTCATAAAATTTCGAGATCTCTACCAGATAGGCTCAACCCGAAGGTATCTTCTATAGAAGAACTTAGTGATATAAAAGCCTTAGAATTTGATCAACTTCTAGGAACGTTGACTGCATATGAAATGAGAATAGTTAAAGATAAACCCACCTCCATAGAAGCATCATTTAAGGCAGACAAGAATGAGGATTCTGAGCCTGATGAAATTGAAGCAAAATTTGTGAGAAGACTAAAGAAGGGATCAGGCAAATACAAAGGTAAACTTCCTTTCAAATGTTTCAACTATGGTAAGATAGGTCATTTTGCAAATAAATATCCTCACAAAAGAAAGGATCAGACATATGATGATGAGGACAAACACCAACACAAAAATTTCTTTAAAGAGAATAATTTTAAGAAGAAAAGTCTTTGTGTAAACAATGATGATGATCCTTCAGATGATGAAGACAATGAATCCTATATTGAAGATAAACTAAATGACGTCACTCTTATGGACCAAGAATATTATGATAAGAAGGACTCACAAAGTAATGTTGATGATGAAGAAGTTGTGGTTGACCTGGAAGGAGAACTGATCAGTGCACTAGAAAAGCTTGACAAACTCAAAATTAAGATGAGAAGAAAAAATAATTGTTGATACAGTTCAAGAAAGGAAGTAAATAACCCGATGAAGACTTTTCCCTACTAAATGTGGAATTAGAAGAGGCAAAGAAAATAGAAGACATTATGAAACAACAGTTATCAGAAAAGAAGGCAAGATGTGAATCTCTGGAGGAAGAAGTAGTGAAAACTAGGAAAGAGTTGGAGAAGTTTCAAGACTTGTATCATCAGAATTTGTCAAGTATCAAAGCCTCAGAAGGATTCACCACCATTCTAAATTAGCAAAGGATCCCAAAGCTGAAAACAGGTCTGGGTTATGCAGACGGATCAAGTAGTGGTCAGCCAAGTAACAATGAACCTATCAAGTTTGTCAAATGTACCATCTACGACAAAAGAAAACCTATAGAAACAAAAGAAGATAATCAATAGCCCAGGAGGAGTAATTAAAGGGGTTCCAGAACTGAAACTATAGATCAAATAAATCATCATCATGGAAGAAATCAACCTTCTCAAAGAAGACAACCATTTTCCAAGTACCAAGGGTTTTTTTATGGATATTGTTTTTTCTGTTCTAACTTTGGTCATAAAGTTGTAAACTGTTCTTTAAAATTGAGATATTAGCTATCAAGACATTCAAGGTATAGATACCTTCCACAATAGAGAATGAGGCAGCCAAGTAACAAACCATCACAGACTGCAAATCACTTGATGGATGGGACAAGGACACAGGTTAAGCATAAAAATCGTTATGATCCCTTATTCAATGAACTAGAATGTTACATATATCATAATTATGGACATAAATATGGTGACTGTCACTTAAAGAACTATGAACTAGATATGAATCCCTCTGCTAAAAATATCAAGGGTTGGAAGAAGAAAGAAATTGACAAGTGTGGATTGGTGTTGTCAGCTCAAAGACAAAATAACCCTTAGTATATAGACAGTGGATGCTCCAAACATATGATGGAAGACAAAGGTAAGTTTCTATCTCTAAGTGAAGGTAAATCAGGAAATGTAACCTTTGGTAATGATGCTCCAAGTAAAATCAAGGGTAAAGGGATGGTGAGTTTAAGTAATGGAAGAGGAAAATCCCAAGATGTTTTGCTTGTAGATGGGTTGAAACATAATCTGCTCAGTGTAAGTCAAATGTGTGACAGAGGATGTGAAGTGGTGTTCACTTCCAAGGACTGCAAGATAAAGTCTGTAAACTCAAGACAAGTGGTGGCTAAAGGAATAAGGACATAAAATAACGTATATGTGCTGAAAGAAGATAGAGAAGAGTGTCATCTAAGAAAACATGATGCAAGATGGTTATGGCATAGGAGACTTGGAAATCTAAACTTTGATCATTTAATCAAGATCAAAAATCTTGAGGCAGTAAAATATTTCCAAGAATATCAATGGCACAAGATTCTGTGTGTAAACCCTGCCAAGTAGGAAAGCTAACCGGGAGTCAGTTTAAATCCAAGAGCTCTACTTCAACAAAGAAACCACTCCAACTAGTTCATATGGATTTATGTGGACCATCAAGATAGGAAGGCACAGGGAAAGAAAACTACTTCATGCTGATCATTGATGATTACTCCAGACTCACTTGGGTTGCCTTTCTCAAAGAAAAAACTGAAGAATTTGAGAGATTTAAAATATTTAAGGATTTAACTAAGAATCAAACAGGAAGGAGGTTAAAGGCTGTAAGATTAGATAGAGGAGGCAAATTTATATCAAGTGAGTTCAAGGAATTCTATGATAAACATGGGATCAAGAGAGAATACACAATCCCAAGAACTCCACAACAAAATGGAGTAGTTGTGAGGAAAAATAGAACAGTGCAGCAAATGGACAGGTCAATGATGAATGAGAAGAACATTGGTCAAGCATACTGGGTAGAAGCAATACACACAACAGTCCACGTTCTTAACAAAGCACACCTCAGACCACACACTGACAAGACACCTTATGAACTGTGGTTTGGGAGACCTTCTTCAATCAAACACTTCAAAATCTTTGGGAGTAAGTTTTACATAAAGAATAATTATGAGAACCTTGGCAAGTATAATGACAGATCTTATGAAGGCATCTTCTTAGGGTATGCTACAAACAGTAAAGGATATAGATGTTAGAATAAGAGGCTACATAGACTGGTTGACTGTATTGACATAAAATTTGATGAAGGAATCCCAATAAGAGAGGTGAACAATACTGAATCAACAACAATGGATATAGATGAAGTTGAAGCAGAAAATGTCCAAGAATCAGAACAAGAAGACTCTGAGCCAGATGAAGATGAAAATATTTAGACAGACTCAAATCATCAGACAACATCAAATTCCTCCTCCAGAATCACTCAAAAGAATCATCCTACAAGTCAGATAATTGGTTAGAAAGACAAGGGTGTACAAACCAGAAGAAATATAATCAAGAACATCGAACAATCACTTATAGATTTCAAATCCATGTTGGAATCCAAGAATTTCAATGAAGCTAGAAAAGATGACCATTGGGTTAAATCCATGAATGATGAACTTGACCAGATTGAGAAAAACAATACGTGGGAGTTGGTTCCTAGACTAGAAGGTAAAAATATCATTGGTTCCAAATGGATCTTTAAGAACAAAATGAATGAGAAGGGACAAGTTGTCAAGAACAAAGCCAGATTGGTCTGTAAGGGATATGCTCAAATAGAAGGACTAGATTTTGATGAAACATTTGTGCTAGTAGCATGACTAGAAGCGATCAAAATATTTCTTGCCTATGCTTGTCATAAAAGGTTTAAAGTCTATCAAATGGATTTCAGGTCAACTTTTCTAAATAGAGATTTAAAAGAAGAAGTATATATGGAACAACTAGAGTGTTTCGAATTGTATGATAATCCTGACCTTGTATGCAAGTTGAAGAAGGATTTATATGGGTTAAAGAAAGCCCCTCATGCCTGGTATCACATAATGGATACGTATCTCCAATACAAAGGGTTCAAGAGAGGAACAGTTGATAGTAACCTATATATCAAAATAGATGGTGATGATTTACTCATCATGTTGGTCTATGTAGATGACATCATATTCAGATGTCATAAGGACTCATTGGTATAATGGTTTGCTTCTGCCATGGAGTCTGAGTTTGAAATGTCTATGATAGGTGAACTGCATTTTTTATTGGTCTGCAAATTACTCAAAGGTCTGAAGGAATGTTCATTTCTCAAGAAAAATATCTAAGAGAAATGTTGAAAAGATTTCAAATGGAAGATTCTAAACCTGTGGGCACACCTATGGTTACTGGATGCAAATTAATCAAGGATGATGACTCACCTGATGTTGATCAAAGTTCATATAGGTCAATGATAGGCAGCCTGTTGTACATCACAACATCTGATCCAAACATAATGCATGCTATTGGAATGGTAGGAAGATATCATTCTACACCTAAACAGAGTCATTTGCTAGCTGTCAAAAGGATATTTAGATATTTGAAAGAAGCAATGAACTATGGCCTATGGTATCCTAAGAATTAGAATTTTCAATTATCATTCTGCTCAGATGCTAATTGGGCTAACTGCATAGATGAAAGGAAAAGAATGAGTGGAGGTCGTTCTTCTTAGGAGATTATCTAGTACCGTGGTTGGGAAAAAAACAAGGTTCCATTTCTTTATCAACTACATAGGCAGAATACATTGCTGATGCTACTGGTTGCACTCAAGTATTATGGATGATGAGACATGTTCCATTGGATTAAAGCCTGTAACTGCAATAGAAAGGATTAGCTCGACAGATGGAAGAGAAGTCGAAGAGTCTTGTCTGCCATAGACATAGAGGAATCTCAACATAACTCCTAGTGATGATGATCGCAGGTGGATAACCACCAGAGGAGCTGAAGAAGAGTGAGGCAAGGCATGCAGAATGATTGGGACAGAGGGCATAAAAGAAAAATGTATAACATAGAAAAGATGGTGTTGTTGTGAAGGGGAGGCATGCATGCGTGGAGAAACACAATGTGCAGGAACATAAGAACAAAAGAACAAGAGGAAAATGAGTCATGCATGTTGAGATAAATGAGAAGAACAGAAAGATGAAAAGGAAACTGTGCAGAGAAGCATGGGAGAATAGTGATAAGCTTGGTAAGCTCATGACATCTATTGAATCACTGTAATAATTTCACAAAGACCAAAGTTTAACATTCAAGGGTGGTTGGGAGATTCTAGGGAGGATCGTTGTCCTCAGAATTTCAAGTAGGTTCTTGAAAGCAGGGAGTTGTATCTTCCATTTGGTTGCAGCTAGAGAAACTAGGGTGGCAGGGTGGTGCAAGGGAGAACAATTGTTCTCTTCTATACAGGTTGGTGCCTATGTGACTGGAATTTGGTGCTTCCATCCAGTTGGTACTGGAATACTTAGGGAGTAGGTGCTTCCTTCTAGTAGGTGCTAGAGAAAATAGAGAGTTGGTGCTCTTAGCAAGACGAATCTTTCAAAATAGAGGTTGTAGCCTCACAATGATTTGGAGCTCATATGTATGATAATGTGTAGAATGTAAAGAATACCTATCATATAAGGAAGAAGAGGTTTTTACCCTTTATGGGTTTCCTCAGGAAATCTCTGTATCTGTGTATTTCATGTGTGTGAATGATGTTGAATTTTCTATTGTTTACTTCCCTAAGTTATTGTAATCATCATTGAGAGTTCTGTAATGAGTTTTAAAGTGAGAATAAGTGTTTGATCTTGGTAACAACTAATTCACCCCCCCCTCTCAGTTGTCCAACACAACAATCCCCCCCTTCAGCATTGATTGAAACACCAACATTCATGGAAACACTTAGACACGACAATACTCATGCTCATGTTCACCCTATGATCATCTCTCATTATAAATGTTTCTATCTCTCCCCCCTTTGAAATCAATGGAAACGAGTATCTCCCCTTGGGGATTCTCCCCATGTCTTCATGCCTTTGTTCTTTCTCTCCCTCTTTGACCAAAAGGTTAATTTCCCCTGTCTATACGTCTTGTCTTATTATTGTACCTATTGTAATCAATCATGGGTAAAATAATATCTCCCCATTTGGGTATGTCTCCTTGTATATATGCTACTAACATTCCTTTATGGATCTCTCTCTGATGAATTGACTTCTTTGCATGATGTTATGTATATCAATGTGTAAGGGATGCCTGTAGATGTTTCCTTTCCTCTAGTCCAATGTTTCTTATTGTCCATTGGTGCTTCTTCATGAAATTCAATGACATATATATAAATCATCCATTACTTTATTTATTAAATCACTTGTCATGTTCAGTTGACTACATTGTTCAATGATTTCCTTCTAATGATATAGCTTATGCTGATAGTTTCTCTTTCCCTATTTCGTTGTGTATTTCAATACTTTTCCTTTATGTGGATAGTTGATTCCATTGATTCCAATTGTAAATATGTTGCTATGCATGTAACCCTTGTTTCCTGTACACTATAAGCATCTCATGAATACATCTATGTCCATATGTCACAAAGTATTCATAACCCTACTACTCAACTATCCATGATGTTGACCCATATGTCACTGAACTATTATGAAGGCTTCACCTAAATATGATACAAATAATCATCACATGTTCTTGTTTATCAGATTGAATCAAATATGTATGCTTATTTTCTCCATCTGCAAGCCAAACTCTGCATGTCTAGAACAACATGTACTGAAGATATCTTTGCATGAGTAGAATCATAAACTTATACATGTGTAACTGCCACTGACACCTATGTGGGAACAATGCTTCTCAACCAATCAATCTTTTTCTATGTACTTATATTATTTGACTTCTATGAATCTGTCTCTGTAGTCACTTCTTATATATCAAAATATGGTTCTCTAATCTATAGTAGCTATTGCACTAACTCCCCTTGTTCAATATCCATATTTACCAGGAGTCTCCAAGTCAGATGGATTATAAAAATACCTGCTCTATTGCGGAGTAATATTCCTCTTCATTTCTAGAATCATCATCTCTCTGAACTCTCACTTCTTCCTTTCTTCCTTTGGATTGATTTCGCACTACAATTCCTAAAAGTACAATCTCTTGAGCCTATTCTTAATTCACCAGTTCTTCTTTTCTTTCTCATACTACTGCAAATTCTGTGATCTTTGGGATGTTGTATTTATTCACATGTTCTTCTGGTTTTCCATTTCTTCTCCAAATCTTCTTCTATCTGACATATTCTTTTCTCCCTGTAAATTATCTTCATCTCGTACTATCGCCAATCCTAAGAGTATGACTTATGGGTGTCCTTTATTTATTTGATATTCATTTTCATGTTCTTCTTTTCTTTTCCAAACCTTCGTATATATGATATCGATGTTCTTTCTCAAATAAGAATCCATCATGTTTCTACAATCACGAGCTATGTGTCCATGGTTATGGAACTTGTAACATTATATGTTATGTGGGGCCACATAAGTATTTATTGTTTGAACATTTCTCCCATAACCCCTGAAATCTGCAACCTTATGTCCAAAGTTAGTACAACAAAAAAAATGACCATAAAAGAAATTTACATACCTAGGAGTGAATGATATATATTTTTTGGTGTAGTCCTTATGAATTCCTTCCTTGATTGATCATGATTTTTTCTTCTATGGATATCTTCATTATGGTTGAAGCTTCTTTGGTTCATGAATGTGGCAGGTCTTGATGAATATGTATTTCCATTCTACTCATTGTTCTTTGATTATTGTTAATCATGATTCCTTCCTTTAAGTACTTATGCATAACTCTTACTCTTTTCTTCATTCTTATTTTCTAGTGTCCTGGAGGGATTCTCTTCAACATTCTCTACTGATGAGGTGGATGTTTCTATCTCTTGAATGTTCTTGCTGAGTTTGAATATTTTAACTCTCAATGTGACAAATTCTTCTTCAAGATTCTCAACCTCTTCTTCTTCCATCATCATCTGAATCTTCATGACTTCTTCTGTTTGTTATTCTTCTTCAAGTTGGATCTTCAAGGAAATAATTTCTTTGTCAAGTCTTCCTTCTTCTTGACAAAATTCTTCTTCAAGATGATTTAAGTCAATAGTTATTTCCTTAATATGATATTTCAACATCTTCTCTCTCTCTTCTTATTCTTCCTTCTATGATATTATTTTTATTTCCAAACCCTGCTTCTAATCCTCAAGGGTTTCTTCAATCGTTCTGGCTTCTTCTAGTTGACCCTTTAACATCATGATTGTCTTATCGACTTATTTGGAGTTGTCGTTCTAAGATTCTTATTTCTTCAACATATATTTTCTCATGAATTATTATGTTTCACTAGAATTTTATGTCTCATCACTTTCAATCTTCAAATAAGGGCATTCAATTTCAAGATGTATGTTCTCTTCACAATTAAAGGAAAATAACTCACTTATGTTGACTTTGCACTCTTCTTCTTCTGAATCTCTCTAACATGATGAGCATCTTACCTCTTTTTCTGTACCTTCATCTCCTTTATCAATCTCTAACTCTATGATGAGAAAATAATAGATTTTGTGTATCTTATCCTAGTGTTCTTTAGCTGATGAACATTTCCCACTTTGTCCTTTACTAAATCAGGTAACCCTTTCATGATCAAGTCCATTGATTTTATTTTTCTTCTTCAATTCCTCCTTGGTTATAGTATTTGGTTTCTTTGAACCATTATATAATGTAACAACCGATTACCAAATATCATATCCACGTGCCTGCAAAATTGTTTTCATTATCCTACTCCATATCTTATAGTGCAGACCATTCTAACCATTTAACATTGGTACTCCATTAATATTGTACTCCATGATATACCTTCCAGTGGCTAAATTGTTTCCTTGAAGAAACGTTCTTTGATACCAATTGTTGAAATACTTAGAGGGGGCGGTGAATCAGTATGAGCACTTTATACCACTTTTAACTACAATATATATACTTTCACTTTATCAACAATGTTCAACAATTTATCATCATTGTATAATATATGATTGTCTTACCTACAATTTCATTGTCCTTCATGTCCATATTCCTTAATCAACTTTGGGTCCCATAACCACACCTTTAGGGCTACATGTATACTACATCAAATGTACCCAACTAATTGACCATCAATCTTCATCATACAAATGTCAATCAATTGTCCAACATCTTTGGACCTCTCCAAGGGTTGACATCAATCTCCAATATCACTCTCCAAGGGTTGACATCAATGAAAACCAACTATACAAACCAATTGTCCAATAATATATAGTAAATCATGGGAACACCGCATTAAACATGTGGATAAAGTCCTGCAAATTATTGAAAACAACCAATTTTATATAAAAGGATCCAAATGTTATTTTGGGAAACAAGAAGTAAAGTATTTGGGTCATATTGTTTCAAGGTAAGGGGTTAAGGTGGACTCTCAAAATATTCAATCTATCACAAAGTGGTCTATTCCTAATAAAATCAAGAGTCTTACATAATTTTTGGGTCTTACATGATATTATTGAAAATTTGTTCATAATTATGCACACATTGCAGGCCCACTCACATCTCTCTTGATGAAAAGCCCATGTGTATGGAATGAACATGCTACATTGTCATTCTCACTTTTAAAATATGTCATGTCATATTCACAGATATTGGAAACACCTAATTTAGGTAAATAATGCATAGTCTAATGTGATGCATCTAGATAAGGAATTGGAGCAATATTGGTTCAGGAAGGGAGACATTGGCTTTTGAAAATAAAAAATTAAAGAGAAAAGACCCAGTGGAATATACATATGACAAACTAAAATGATAGTAATTTTACATGCAAAAAAAAATGGTTCAAATATCTCATTAGGAGGCATTCTAAAGTCAATTAATACCATGATAGCCTAATGTAATTTTTGGAGCAAATATTGTCACTAGGGGAGAAACAAAAATGCAATGGTTTAATTTTGAGGTAATATAAAAAAAATAGGAAGGAAAATGTGGTGGTTGATTCCCTTTCTAGAATAGAAGAGGCCTCAAGTTTATATTTGATGCAGGAGCATCACTCCAACGTCATCAAGCACCAGCTAGCCAGCACATCAAGCGCGCATTCAATGGAAGGAGAGAGGCGCAACCCTCTCATTTTTCAAATTTTGAAAAATTGTATTAAATGTTTGTAAGGATGAAGAGCCAAAGCCATGCATGTGCGCAGGCTTTAGATAAAGGTTGCCTTAAATGGTTGTAAGGATGAGATCTAGATCTGATTTGGACTAGACAACCATTCAATGTAATTCATTGTAATTTATAAGAGTTGGTGAGATGGAGGGAAGCGCTCGAGGAGCCCCCTTTTGTAAAAAGATCTTCTTTATATCTAGATTTATTTCAGGGGAAGAGTGGACCAAAGAAAATAGGTTAGAGAAGAGAGAGTCGAGACTCTGTTGCAGTCCAAGCTCACATTGTAAAGAGACATTTCATATTAATACAATCAGAGCAATTTTTCCTGCATGTCATTCTGTGTATGTTAATGAATGTCTTTATGTGTTTATGATATGTTGTAGATGTATGTTTGTATGCATTTGCAGGTTACAGACAAAAATTTTTGACTGTTTGGTTCTTTGTGGCTTCATGCAAGAGGTTGCATGACATAACACGACGGGTTCTGTAAGCCAGTGCATAACACTTATGAATTCTGTAGAATTTAGACAAAGACGCTTGCTAGGAGGGCGCACCATAGGAAGTCATTGAATCAAGGAGGAAGCCTCAAGGTTGTTGAACACCTTGAAGGAGAAACTGTGCAGAGGAGAGCACAGAGAGAGGAGAAGAAGAATTGTTGAGAATTCTGTGAAGGCTCTACCAGGAGAGCATTGAGCAAATGCATAGGATGCATTGAGGAGAACTCTATTTTGAGTTCGGTGAGAAGACAGAGTCATTGAAGGTTCTGTAGAAGCTCTGTTAGGAGGGCATTGAGCGAGTGCAAGGAGTGCACCGAGAAGAACTCTCTTTCTTTAGTTTTGAGATAAGGTAAGTGTCACAGGGAAGACACTCACAGGGTTATTGAACACCCTGTAGGCTCAATAAGGAGTGCTTGAATGGGAGGCTACCAAGAGGGCACCAATATCCATTTGAGGGAGAAGGTAAGGGTCAAATCCCTTAGAGGTTCAAGTAGAAAAAGCTCAGGATGGATAGCATAGTTGTGTGCAGGGACCCTGCAAGGAGTGCAGAGGTCGAGAAACCTTTTGAGGGTTCAGAGAAATAAAGCTCAGGAGGAGGAACACCTCTTAGAATATAGGTGGAAGCCAAGGTTATAGGCTTCGTAGCAGAGATAAAGGCCTAGGCCTTTTCGAGAAATAAATCTTCCAAGGGAAAGGAAGAAGGCCATGCTCAAGGTAGAGCATAACTGCCGTTAGATCAGTTGGAGAGGTGAGATCTGAGTCGTTGAAGTCTACATCCAGACACACGTAGGAAAGTGCACAAGGAAGAGGAAGAGATCTGGGCCATCAGATCGAGCACCGAGGATCGACATCCATCAGATCCAGAGGAAGGTGCATGGAGTTTAGCCTATGGGAGGTTGCGCAGGAGAGAAGCTGAAACGAACAATGGAGACACTTTGTGGAGAAGTGTGAAATCCCGTGGGCCATTGGATCTCGCAGAGAAGTGAGGGGATTAAGGCCGAGTATATTTCGATACTATAAATCTTAGAAAGGATAGCAACCGTTAGATCTAGATCAACGAAATTCGTTGATCTCATACAAGAAATCACGAATTCGGGGTTCGTGAGTTTGGAGGGAAGACCAAATTATTGGTTTCGCGAAGTTCCGAGTCACGAGGAGAAGGGAAGGAGAGACGTGAGATTTGGTGCCTCACTACATCATGTATCAGGGTTTCAGAGGGTGAAGGAGTTGCGCCTTGATTTCTAAAGTCACAAAGTGCCGAGCGTCAAGGGCTTGTGCGGACATGTGTCACATCTGTTAGGTGGGGGCTACATGGCTGACAGGTGGCGTAACAATAAGCACCCAGAGAAAGGTGGAAGTGGGTGACAAGTGGTGGACACACGTCATCTGGGAAGGAGTCAACCCATTGTTGACTTATCGCGTATCGGGGGTTCGCAAAGGAGGAGCACGAGGGTTCAACACTCCAACTCATGAGTTGCAAGCAGTGCTAGCACTTAGCCCTAGCCGATGGTTATGTGTGGAAGGCGCTAATAAGGAGAAGCCATACCCATATCGCATCTCAGGTATTGGCATTTGGAGAAAGAAGGGTTGAGGGTCTTCGACTCACGAACTCGCGAGTTGCGAAAAGTGCTTGCGCTAAGGCCAGGTTGTGGTCACATGGAGATGTAAGGCTCGTGCTTGGTTTTAAGTTGCGCAGGGCAGGTTTTCATGAATGACCTATGTATCGGATTCATGAATTTCCAATAGCGATCCTAGGGAGTCGCTTCGGCTCGAGGAGAATTTAGAACAATCATGTGCAGATCTTGGACAGTGTTGATTAAGGTTGGTTGTCATTGATGTCAACCCTTGAAGAAAGACCCATAGCACAAAGGTTTGGATAATGGACCCAATAGTGTTTGATGTAAATATGACTCATTATTTTTTTT
>JZKD02S1836013.1:522739-550792 GCA_000966675.3 Picea glauca
CCGGGGCTTAGCCCTGGCCCGACCCCCTGCCATGTAACATACAATACAAACTCAAATATAATATAACTCATATCCTTAACAAGGAATGAATGGCGGCAACTTGGTTAGCGGACTTTTGTTAAGGCTTTGCAAAAGAGGAGGTCGCTGGTTCAAATCCCACAGCCGCCGAATTTTTAAACCAAAAACCAAATAGCAAAAAATGAGGGGACACGTGGCGCCCTACGATTGGGCCATGTGTCCTCATATTATTTGCCCATAAACGGACACGTGTCAACCTTGTATTTGCTGACAACCAACCAATAAAAATGTGCCACGTTACCTTGCCACTTGTCAACCTTTGATTAGCCGACGTCATCGTACGGTTTCCACGTCAATGTTGACGTCATCATGTGCCACGTGTCACCCATCCAGTGGTGACACGTGTCACTTCCGAATTGGTCAAACTGTGTGCCAAAAAGTCCAAAACCGTATGACATGTGGCATCACCTGGGGCCTCCATGTGTCCTGTATGGACATGCCACGTCAGCACTGTACGACCTGCCACGTGGCAGTACGGCCTGCCCAGTCAACATCAATTTTTTTGCCTGTTTGGCGATTCGAACAGATCGCGATAACTTTTGCTCCTGACGTCTGTTTGAGACGAAACAAATTGCGTTGGGTTCGTGACGACGAGGGATACAAACCCATTTGTTTTGAGGTGATTCCGAGAACTTTTATTTTTGAGGTAAAATTTGACCCCTGGTCCAGATTCTGATCAAATAGTGTAGGTAGTGGTATAAGTGGAAGTACCAACAACAATACCAGTGGGAGTTCAAGTCCAAACAACAGTACACAGATAGTAGTACCGCGCAGAGCGCACACAACACATTCTACAGTGGCATGTATAGATCCAATGATAAGATTACCATAGTTCCATGGAGATGGATCAAAAGACCCATATAAGAACCTATTCATGTGTGAGAGAATATGGTAAGTGGAAAGATTCACTAATGAGGTAGCAAAAGTAACACAACTAGCAATAACATTCAGAAACCGTGTGCTGGATTAGTATATGAATCTAGCAGTAAACAATCCACAGGGTGCATCGGGAATAGTACTAGAGATCAAGTAGGCATTGATCACTAAGTTTCAGAAGTCAAAATGAGAGGATCAGTTTATGAATGAGATGATTGAGGTTAGAAAGAAACCAGGAGAGTTTGTATGGGACATCGATCAGAAGTTCAAGACATTGAAAGGTAAACTGAAGTATCTCATTTTTTACATGCAACATAGGCAGTTGCGTATAAATTCTCTGTTACCACATTTCAAATATCCATTGAGACAATAGAAATTTCAAACCTAGGAAGAGGCACTTCAAGTAGCGATGCAGTTAGAGGAGAATCAGTATAATCAGACAAATTCAATTATACAGGAGATGAAGGAAGACCTGAAGAACTTTACAGTGCAATTAAACCAGAATAAAATTAGGGAGAAAAGCGAATCAGTGTGTTGTACCCTATGCAAATGAAAGGGAGATCACAATAATGTGTGTTTAACATTTTCTCAGTACCTGGGATTAGGGATTCCAAATCCATTTCCTACATAAGGGCCTTGGTGTGAAATATGAAAGACACACGGGCATCATCCTTATCACTGCCCTATGATGCAAAAGTACAAGACAGAACCAAAGAGTGCTCTCTGTAACTTTTATAATTCAGTAGGACATGAATACAAAAACTTTATAACCCTAGAGTTAATGAAGGAAAGAATCTCATATTCATACAGGATGCAGGTTGAGTTAATGAAAATATAGACCATACCAGAATTTTTCAATGCACAACAGTTTCAGGTAGTGCCACAGTTTTACCAACCCCAACAGTATAATCAGACACCATAGTATCATAACATGGATCCATAGGGGAATAAAGGGGGATTCATGGGTAGAGGAAGAGGAGGAATGAGTAGAGGCAAAGGGCCTATTATATACCATAATTGTCAACAACAAGGACACTATGCCAGAGATTTTCTTCAACCATCAACAACATGTATGTATTATTGCGCAACAGATCATGCGATAGAATATTTCCTGAAGTTAATGACGAATATCCAGGAGAAGAGGAATCTAAATAACTAGAATGTCCAATGGATTGTTGCATAAATAAGGGATCCTGAGAGGAACATCAATACAGTGATTAGAGGAGGAGTGAAGACATGAGAAAATGCACATTATCAGAATAAGGAATATCAATACTGAATTCAGAAGAACACTTAGCCACAATAGAAGTTTGATGCAAATAAGGAGTTCTTGAAGGAGAACGTAGCCTCCACATCGAATATTGTGTTGACTTATGATACTCCTATTTTTTATATTCCTCAGTCTGTGGATCATACTTACAAAGGAAAGCAAACAGAGAAAGTAATTAACTTAAAGGATTTACTGGAATCTTGCATTAAATTACTTAATGATAAGAATTCCATGGATTTGTTTAAACAAATGCTTGAAAAATATAGCATAGAGGAAGGGGTAGGAACAAAACCAAAGAACATTAATCTTGTCCATAGAAAGAAAAAAAAAAATAGAAGAGAGTTCAGATTGAATGAAAATATAGGAGACTTTAACAGGGGAAATGTTATCCTAGACTTAGGATCAGATGTCAACATTTTTCCAAAGAAGAGTTGGGAAGAAATGGGAGAACCTACATTAGGGTATTCCAATATCCAATTGAATCTAGCAAACCAACAGAGAGTGATTCCCATGGGTCGATTGAAGAATACAAAAGTGGATCTAGATGGTGTGCACACCACAACAAACTTTGAAGTCATGGATATGGTGGATGACTCTATACCATTTCCAACACTATGGGGAATTGATTGGGCCTTTGAAAATCAGGGCATAATTAATTTAAAGAATATAAATATGATATTTGAAGCTGGGAATTTTACGGTAGTAGCACCTTTATATCCCTCAAATTGTGAAGATATGTAGAACCTGTGCTTGATAGTGTTCTAGAGGATTATGTGAACTAGTTGTATAGGACTACTGTGTGAGATGAAGACTGTGTGAATCCAACTTCATATGGAGTACTCAGTTGGAGGACTATTAATTTTGACATGTCAAATTATGATACTAGAGTAGAAAATTGGCAGCAAATATTACATGAAGTCTCTACTAGGAGGTACGCCATAGTTACACGCACAGTAATATGGGTTGGGATAGAAGTAAGACAATTTCCCACATTTACCGAAGAGGACAATTTTGCAAACTTCTTGAAAGAGTTCGAATCAGAGGTTTTGGATAGTCATATATTATTAGTATTGGATATAACACTAAGGGACACACCTTCATGATGGTGGGGTGCACATAAGAAGTTAATTCAAGATGGGTATCAGTGTAAGTGATTGATGCACATAATATTTGGTAGGAGTCAACGAGATAGACTCTTGAAGAAGTATGATTGAATAGGTAACCCAAGAAAAAATAGAGATGATTGTTTCACTAGCTGGATAGTGGTGCCACCATGGGAATGGATGCATTACTTTATTCATACTTTAGAAGGAATACCTAGTAATTGGTAAAAGGAGCAGGAACTGTGTAGAGAAATTGCAAGTTGGGGTGCAGTGAAGAAGAACTTTATTAGGACCTTTGCATTTGAATGTGAGAATACATGGGTGAATCTAGCATTACAGAGGATCAAAGGGGAGATATTTGAAGAGTATGGGGTAGATACAATGACAATAGACAAATATTATAGAAAAGAAACACTTGAACAATTAGTTTACTGTTATCAAGTCATAGAGGATGAAGAAGTAGAGGAAAACCCATGGGACATACAGATATTAGAAGGGGAAGGAGAAAGAGGGTTGGAAGGACCCTTTTTACAATCAGAAGAGTTTATTGTACCTATGAATATAAAAAAGGTCAATATTGGGACTAAGTAGAAGCCCAAGATAGCCAACATTGGAGATTACTGGGACAGTGAGACAATGGAAAATATAACCAAATTATTGTGCAAGTATAGTGACTTATTCCCAGCCAGATTTTCAAAGATGAAAGGGGTAGCAGGAGAGCTTGGGGAAATGAAGATACCCCTCAGACTAGAGGAAAGACCAGTTAGACAAAGACCATACAGATTAAACCCCATCTATAAGCAGAAGGTTAAGGCAGAAATTGACAGAATGTTAGAATCAAGAATCATAGAGCCCATCGAAGAATCAGAGTGGATTAGTCCAATGGTGGTCCAGGAAAACAAGATTGGAGGTATTAGGATATATGTGGATATGAGGAAATTAATTGATGCATTCCTGCATGATCCTTTCCCTACTCCATTTATAGATGAGGTTTTAGAGAATGTGGGAGGACAGGAAGTGTACTCTTTCACAGATGGATTTTTAGGTTGCCATCATATCAGAATTGCTTCGGAGGACAAGTACAAAACTACATTTGCAATAGAGTGTGGGTCATATCATTACACTCTAATTCCATTTGTTTTAAAGAATGCAAAAAAAATATTTTCTAGAGTAGTAGTAGCCGCATTCAAGGATTTTATACATAAATTTTTAGACGTTTATCTGGATGATTGGACAATTTTCAGTTTATTGAAGGACCATTTAGAAATTCTGAGGTTAATGTTAAAAATATGTAGGCAATGCTAGATCTCATTGAACATTAATAAATGTATATTCATCACACCATTTGGCATCCTACTTGGGAACATTGTATGCAAACATGGATTGATAGTAGACCCTGCGAAGATTGTTGTTATTGTTAATTTATCACCACAAAAGTCAGTGTGTCAGTTGAGAGAAACATTGGGCCACACATGGTACTACAGGAAATTCATAAAGGGCTATGAAAATATCACTGCACCCATGGAGAATTTACTGAAAAAATACATCAGATTCCAGTGGAATGATGAATTCCAAGAAATCTTGGACATCCTGAAAGAGAAGATGGCGACAACACCAATTATGAGTTTTCCATATTGGAAAAAATAATTTCATGTGCATGTGGATGCTTCATCCATTTCACTTGGAGTAATTTTGGCACAATGAGGTGAAGGAGACATTCACAACCTAGTATATTTTTCTAGTAGAAAATTATTTGATTCTGAGAAGAAATATAATACTACAGAAAGGGGAGGTTTGGCTATGGTATATGCCCTACAAAATTTCAGACATTATTTATTGGGTCAACATTTTAATATGTTTAGAGATCACTCTGCTTTGAAGTACCTAGTTAACAATCCAGTGTTGGGGGGGAGGATCTGTAGATGGATTTTATTATTTCAGGAAGATTATTTTCAAATCATAGTAAAACCAGGGAAGTTGAATGCAGGACCAAATCATCTGCCAAGAATTACTAATGGAGAGGAGCCAAAGAAATTAGAGGAGAATTTTCCTAATTCTAACTTATTTTCTGTTCAAATTTTTTATGATTATTTTGCTAACATTGTTGGACTTTTTAGCACAGGAATGGCTCCCAGGGAATTTACTGTCACACAGAAAAAATAGTTGGTAGTGCATGCTACAAACTATTAGATGATTGCAGGTCATTTATACAAGTTCGACACATATGGAATTCTGAGAAGATGTGTGATGGATCATGAACGCTCCATGATGTTAGCAGAAGCAGATGAAGGTATATCTATAAGGAACTATGAAGGACAACCTACAACAAATAAGGTGTTGTGTGCAGGATTATGGTGGCCTACAGTACATAAGGACACAAAGGAATATTGTCAGACCTGTGATGTCTGTCATAGGGTGGGAAAACCATCTAGAAGGGATGAAATGCCACTTATTCCCCAAGTAACTTTACAGGTATTTGATAAATGGGTTGTGTATTTCATTGGATCCATTAACCCACTAGCAAGGAGGTGAGGAGCCAGATACATCATCACTGCGAAAAAATACTTAACCAAATGGGAAGAAGAAGCCCCAGTGAAGGATTGCAATGCATAAACTGTAGTGTAGTTTCTCTTTGAGAACTTGGTGACTAGATTTGGTTGTCCCAGAATTTTGTTGAGTGATCAGGGAACTCATTTTATTAATAGTACAATCAATGCTATGACATAATAATTTGAGATACATCATCAGAAGAGAACACCTTACCATACCCAAGAAAATGGTATAGTGGAAGATTTTAACAAGATTCTAGAAAATGCATTGAGAAATATTTTCAATGTGAATAGGGATGATTGGGATTTGAAGGTATCAACAATGTTATGTAATTACAAGACTACATGAAAGAAGCTTACAGGACAAACACCATTAAGACTGGTGTATGGGCAGGAAGAAGTGGTTCTATTTGATTATTTAGTACCTAGTCTGCGCATTGCAACGATCAACAACATGACAGAAGAAGGTGTTGCACATGAAATATTAGATTAGCTGATGGAGCTGAAAGAAGACATAATTCTAGCAGGATTTCACCAGGAAGTACAAAAAGATAAGAAAAATGCTTGGCATGATGGGCACATAAAGAATAAAATATTTAAGCAAGGAGATCTATTTATCCTCTATAACAATAGTTATATACAACACCCTCAAAAGTTTAATATGCACTGGTTAAGGCCTTATCAAGTAGATGCCATCACAAATGGAGGTGTTGTGCAACTGAAAGATCATGCAGGGAAGAATCTCAGAGGACTAGTGAATGGAAATCGACTGAATTTGTATCAAGACAATCGACCTAACAACCTGAGGTTAAAACAGAGAGAGGAGGTATGATTGTACATATTGTATATAGTATATGTTAGAAGAAAAAGACAAAAATCCATAAAAAGAAGAAATGTAATAAAAAGACAAAAATATAGGAGAATACTAGAAGGTTTCAATGTAATGGAAGTATTATCATTAATAGTGCATTGCAGAGAAACTAGTGTTCAAGACATCGCACGCTGGAAAGAAGTTGATAGGTACAAAAGTGTAGCGCAGAGGAAAAAGTGAAAAAGGGAAAATTGTCAGTGAGAAACAATTGTCAGTACGTCATCCCACTATAAAGTCAAAAAAAGGGGTCAAATGCAATCATTTTTGTTTTTATATAAGGAGAAGAATAAAGAATGAACCTTAAGTGCAAGAGAGTGATAGTTATTGACAATAGATTGATATTTGTACCACGACATTCTAGATTCTAGCAAGATGTTGCTACCGCGAGTTGGAGTGTCGAGTAGGACCAATCAAAAAACAAGCAGCAATCAGGGGACACAATCAAGGACACAAGGAATTCTGACAATAGTCAACGTGGATTAAATCCATATGCCATAGTATGAGCCACATAGAACGTAGGTGGAGGAGGAATAAAACCCATCACAACAGGTTGGGCAGCCCAAGGAAGACGCGGAAAGAACAGAGTATGACACGTAGAGAGGAAAAGGGCCACAGAGTGAAGAAAATACCATGGGTTCAATGCAGTAGGGCCTAGAGCCTAGAGCGAGGGAAAAATAAATCTCAAGCTAAAAGCAATGTGCAAGGGATACCACACGCACAGGTAGAATTGATAATTGTAATACGAAATATCCTTTATGGAGTGAAAGTGGATGATGAAATGATAGGAGGAGTGAATAGTGTGAAGTACTTAGAACACAACGTAGCAAATACCATCAAATTCCTGGATTTGGCACAACACAACTACATGGAATGTAAAGGAAAGGGCCCATCTGGTGCACCATTGTTGGATCCTGCACAATGGATATTGGGTCTCTATAACACAGGGATAAGGAACACATTGGATATACCACACTTTGGGTGTGGTAAATACATAAACCAATGTGTGAAACAGCTCCTAACAAGGTGGCATGGAGGTGTCTTAATGATGGATAGTTCAGTTCCAATCAATGTGGACTTAATAAAAACAATTATGGGGCTACCCATGGATGGGGAGAAGCCATAACAATATCTGGAGGATAAGACTAAGGAAAAATCCATTTCTAATGAAATTCAGGCGAAATATGGCACAAATAGAGGGAATAGGGGGATCAATATCAATGACATAAATGATCCGATGAAAAGATTTTCTACAAGGTTTTTAGAATGTAAGTTAATACACAAATGCAGGAAGGAAGAAGTACAAGCAAGGGTGGTAGCATCTGCAGCACAGTGCGCCAAGGGGAGATCGATGAGTTGGGCCCCTTATTTCCTCAATTATTTCCTAGAATACTGTAAGGATACAAAATATTTGGGATCTAAGTTCCACTACTCATGGTTAGTCATCCTCATTGGAATAGTAGGTTGGCAAGAACCGGTGTATTATATGTTTCTTTAGAGAGTAGGAAAGTGTGGCGCAACTCGGTACACTTCCTTAAGAAGAACAACAGACCCAAAGAAGAAACATTTAAACAATGATACATACACACTATATCTTTCAGAGATCGAGGACCTCTTAGCCGACACATGGAGGATTTCACCTGAGATAGTCCAAGAGTTTGGATAGATTTCTAACTTTCAAGAAATGCGCAATCGTATGTGGTTGCAGGTGAAGAGGGATCCAACGAAGGAGTGGTTACTAATGAGATACTATTTGATGACACAGGATATCTATATGGAGGTTTAGGAGTGGCCTGAGGCATGGAAGGTGATAGTAAGTCCAAGGAGAGGGCCAAGGCTAAGTGGGGGGAATAAAACCACCTCAAAAGAAACGAAGGATGCAGAAGAAACCATAGGGTGGTTCCACATAGGATCCTCTACACACAGGGAAGACATCAGGATTTACAAGAGAATAGGTGCGCACAACGGAAGTGAGGATAGAAACACAGGATATACCTATGAAAGAACAAGTTAGACAGGAGACATGGGTGGATAGAGAAATGCTAGAAACATCTAAGCCAACAGATGCCCAAAAGAAGAGAATAAGAGAGAAAGCAAGTGGCTAAAGGAAGAAGTTGAAGGCCCATAGGTCACCACCTCACACATCACTAACAACAAATGATGTAGAACTATTGGATACAACCATTGAAGATCAAATATTAGAGGATTAGGAGAATGCCAAGAAGCATAGGGCTTCAATTATCGAGTAGGTGCAGGAGGTAAAAACTGCGCTGGAATAGTTAAAGATCGGGGCAGAGCAACAACAAAAAGACAC
Source organism: Picea glauca (assembly GCA_000966675.3). NCBI lineage: Eukaryota > Viridiplantae > Streptophyta > Pinopsida > Pinales > Pinaceae > Picea > Picea glauca. Next base: position 531,798 of record JZKD02S1836013.1, read on the forward strand.
ACCGGGAAAGACTATGGAAGGAAGGCCAAGAGGGGAAACACTGCAAATCATAGCACAGGGGAGTGCAAACTTCATGATATCACCTGATATGTTGTACATTGACGAGGAGGAGACAAAGAATCCTCTAAAGGAGATAGATACATTGGACTTTTCATTTCCCAATATCGTGATGAAGGAATTGTACAAATTGCAGATCAGTGTCGCACAGGAAATCCAATCCAGGGCAAGGTTGGTTGCAACAAATTTATAGATAGCATAGGAGGATAACATCACACTAAAGGAATAAATTAGCCAGGAAGGGAAGGATAAGAAGTTAGCGCAACAAAACATATAAGAGATGGAGAAACACATTGGAGCATTGTTTCAAACCATCCCCGACAATGTAGGATCAGAGGAAGTATCACCTGAAGAAAAGATCAAGAAGATAGCTTAGTAATTGTAGCATTATAAGAGACGAATAAAGGAGTTGGAGGAGTGCACCGCACCCACTACTCCTCCAGAAGTAAGAGCGTAGCGAGATAAAGATGCAACAAAATATATGGAAAATACAATGCAGGATATACATAAGATGACAGAGCTATTGGAGAAAAGTGGCCAACTGTGGACAAAATTACAAGAATATGGAAGCTTGCAGGAGTTGAAAGGAAAAGAGGATAGGGTCCACATAGAAATGGAAGAATTAAAACAGAGACAAAAGATGATGTCATTGCCTGAAAAAATTAATACAGTTGCATAAATGAAGAGTCTACAGTCAGAAGAAAAGGTAGTGGAGGTAGATAATATTTCAAGGCATGATCAGTTGGAGCCTCTGTAGGAAAAGGGTGAGCAGTTGGTCGTGGAGATCGATGCAGCAAAATCAAAAGTGGAGCAGGTAGGCTTGGAGGGGGGATAAATATTGAAACCTCCAGTAACCACACAGATAGTAGAAGCCATGGTGGAAAAAAGAAACCAGGCTCAAGAGCAATGACAACAAGAAACAGAGATGCATGAAGCACTGGAACGGGTAGTGAAATAAGCAGGAGTCAGTGAGTGACTCGGGACGAGTCACGATGATAGTGGTGGGGGCTTGTTGGCGCAGTCCAATTTTGGGAGAAAATCAAGGAAGTTTTGAAGGAATCAAGGCAGAAATCAGAAAAGATAGGGTAGCGCCGGAAAATGGGGAGCGCGCTGGAAACAAAGGAAAATCAATGCCAAAAAAAAGTAGTTACAAAGTGGAAAAACTGTTGCGGAGTAGTTGAAAAGTGGAAAAAACAAATCCTCTTAGGGTCATGGTTTTTGTAAGGGCTTTGTCCCATTTTTGGTATAAGTAGAATGTATTAAGACTATGGGAAGGATTTAATTGGTAGGTTAGTATTTCTAAGATTTGTGAATACTATTGTGATCTGTGGAGATTGATTGTAATCGAGGAAGAATTGTACACTGTGCTTCACTAGATTTTGCATGAAGATTAATAAAGAGCTGAAGTGACTCATCTTTGTGGATGTATCCCCAGGAGGGGGTGAACCACAATATATTTGAGTTATGTGTGAATGGTTGCAGTACTTGTAATTATATTTGATTCAATCGGTTTTATGATGAACATGTTAAAATGATAAAAGGAATAATACTGTACACTAAGGATAACTGATGAAATTTGTAGAACAACACTACATGGATGAATGTCATAGATAGTATTCACATATGAATCTTATGTGGCAGTAAATGAACATATGTTATTTGGTATATTCTATTATAATGGTTTGATGAAATTCTGTTGGAATATTTGTGTCACTGGTAATTAATAATATCCAACTAGGGTTAGCATAATAAATGGGTATTTAAGGGCTAGAATTTAAGTAAATCTAATGACCCTGAGAGAGAATCACATCCCATCCCATGGTTGCATACACCTGAGTCCTGCAACCACCCATTGACTCCATCTTGGGTGAGATTGCACAGTGCACTATGTGTGTTGTGTTTCCTTCTGGTATCCAAAAAGGCCGATGGTCAAAGGGAAGTCAGTAATCCTGTAGTTATAACCTGGTTCAGCCCATAAACAACCAACAATTTGTAAGGCTTGAGGAAGAGAGAGAGCCATTGTATTGTGTAAGGATAAGTGTAAATTTTCTTTAATGGGCTGTAGTTTGTACATATCCTGAGCATCGCCTCGGATATGAAGATTGTGTATGAATATTTACTATGATGACTTAGTGATAGGAATGCATTTAATTAGACATGATAACAATAAATTGATCTGGAGAGAAGGCTTGAGAAGCCAATATTGTATGAATCAATTTATTATATGATGTAAGAAAAGAGAATAAAAGGTTGTTAGAATAGAGAGAGGATAGGAGAATGAGAGGAGAATAGATATCAACAAAGGAGAGGAGAGAAGAACCAAGAGTCTGTTGCAGTTCACTCTTGTAAACATTGTAAAAAGCATTCAGAATTCATAGAAAAAGTATATTTCCCTACATATGAATCTCTATGTGTATTCTTTGTGAAGGAGTGTTTGTTTTTGAATGTTTAATATGCATTTTTATGCATTTCATGAGTGTATAAATGTTCCCTTTGCAAGAATATATATAATCCCTTGTCTATGTGAATTTATGAGTGTTCTAGGCTTCAAGGATGTGCAAGGAGTGCACATTAGAGTTATGGAAAAAATCTAAAAATCCAATGCAAGGAATGAACTAGAACTCATTCATGAGTTATGTGAGGAGCGTGCCAGGTGGGAACACTAGAACTAGTCATAAGCTCAGGAGGTATACGAAGCCAAGGCAAGGGGTGAACGAGAGACCAATTTCAAGGGTCTGTCAAGCTCAGGAGACATAGTGTAAGTTTACACAAAGTGAGCGCAAGGAGTGTGCCTACACTCACATTAGTGTAAAATCTCAAAGGGGAAACCAGTGGAAGGAGTGCACAGTTCCCACACAAGGAGTGTGGAGGCCGAACCATCAATATGTTCAAATAGCTCAGAGGAGAGATATCACAAGGATTATGCAGGTGACTTTTTTAAGTCCCAAGCTCAGAGGAAAGATAGTGCAAGGAGTGCGTAGGTGAGTTTTTAAAGTCTCAAGCTCAGAGGAGAGATAGCGAAAGGATTGTGCAGGTGAATTATTTTAAGTGACAAAGATCAAGAGGGAAGCACAAGGTGTGTTCCAGATTTCAAGTCATTCAAGTGACGAAGCTCAAGGAGGAATAACAAGAGTAATCCCCCATGAGGAGAAATCTATTTGTTTAAAGGAGAGTGGATGAGATCTTTTTAGGAGGTATCATAATCCCTCATAGTCATTGGATCAAGGAAAGGAGCGTGGTTGTTAAAACCCCAAGTCCATGGAACTTTGTTGCTCCGACAGTTTTAGGTCATTTGTTGTAAGTGAGGAAAAATCCCCAAAGGTTCGAAGTCCCATAGTAAATATACATCGTTGATCACTGGGAGAGTGCAAGATGTTGGATCCTTGAGTCATTCAGCGATTCAACACTCCCAGAGAATTTGGTCAATGTTGCACGAAGTGGAGGGTTTCCCGAAGTCCCAAATTTAAGAGTAAATCCTAACCCTCAGTTGTTGGGTACATGTGTCTATATATTTCTGAGTGTTTGGAATTTGGCTATCTGAAAGGTTATGGGTTAAATTTTCTTTGGTGCAGAAAGTCCCGAAGTCTTGAAGCCTGGAGTCAATCATAAACATTCATTGACAACTAAACGTGGACCGTAGATCTCCACCCTTCGCTAATTTGATATTTGATAGTTCAAGATTTTGGTATTTAGTTGGAGAAAGGAACCGAGAAGCCTGAATCCCGAAGTTGATCACAATCATTGGTTGTTGGAGGAGTGTGAGTTGTAGATCGACAATTCTGCATTCGATAGTTGGGGAGGTAGTGTGTGTTCGAGTATTAGAACTCTTGAAGCCCAGAGTCTCAAAATAGATATCCATCATAGATCGTGGAGGAAAGAGAATCCCTACTAGCCTTCAGATCTAGTCATAGAATTTTGGAGAGTGGAAGGATGGGATAAGACCCACAGCTTCCAGTCAACGTCACTTTATGACCGAATTCAATCGGTAACCATTCCAAGAGATTGGAGTGTTATGTTTGGAGAATTTCATGAAGCATCAAAGTCCTGGAGCTCTGAATAATTCCTTCCAACTAAGCTCTCGGTTCTATCTTGTGGTCATATGCAATTTTTCTAGGGAAAAGGGGCTAGCATCTGTGGTTTTGACCAAAAGGAAAAAGGGGCTTAGAAAAATCACCCACGAGTTTCTATTTTGTGTGGACCTACATAAAAGGGAAATCAAAGGTGCCTATGAACATAAGAGATGATCCAACAAGGATCCAAGATCTAATTCAACTCTTATAAAATTTGATACTAGACCAGGAGGTCACGCGAGCCCCATAGGGGAGGGTTTTTCATCATATGGTATTGAAGTGATATTTTATCTGCATACAATAGGAAAAGGAAGATAAGACAGAGTATTGATTCTTTGTGTGAGGATTGTTTGCAAGTGTTCATCAGACAACTGACAACCAGGTGGGATAAAAAAGAAGGAAACCAGTTGGATTTCAAGAAGGGGAGAAGAGAAGAACCCCTATTTACAGATAGTAGGAAGATAAGGATAATTTCAAAGAATTTTAAACTCTGTGAAGAGAAGATGACTACAAATGTTCATGTGAGGAGTTCAGAGGAAACTCATAGTGAAGTGAAAAAATATTTCAAAGTGAAGGGCATCGAGAAAATGAGTAATAAGGATATTGTGAAGGAGATAGTTGAGGTGAGGGCATGACTTGATGTGCTAACGAAACAATGGAAAAGAGATAAAGAATCCTAGAAATTTGGATGGGTAATGAATAAGGTTGTTAAATGGCCTATTTAGCAGTTGATTTCTAGGAGAGAGTGGCACCTGCTGAAAGTTTGAATAAAAGAGGAATATAAGCTCAAGGAAAATGATAGAGAAGTATGCATCTGTGAGCCTAAACAAGGGCCAATCCTTGGAAAGGGTGATGATGAGAAGAGACTAGTTGAGGGTCTCATGGACTCTAAGGAGAGTTTAGATCAGCATGTGGAGGTGCTAACAGAGGAGTGAAGTGAGGCCATAGAGCCACATGTTTTTAAAACTGACAACTTGTGTATGGATATAGGTTCAAGTGAAGGTGGAAACCCATTCAATGATGCCACAGAGGATAAGGAAAAGGAAGGAATACCTATAAAATACATTGAGGGAGCACATCTACTGAAATATGTTGAACAAGGAGCAAAGGATGCATAATATAATGAACATCATGATGAAATGCTTTAGATATGCTGGAAAGAGATTAAGTTTTTGGAGCACCTTTTAAAAGAGCCCACATGTGGAGATGAGACTGTAGGTAGAAAAGTGGCATATGAGAGAAGACGACAACTTGAGGGGAATTCCCTGCAATATGTTATTGCAAGAATGAAATAAATAGAAGATAACAATGAGGTAGTGGAGCACAAAAAAATTGTTGTAGTGAAATGAAACATTATGTGTCAGCAACAGTCAAGGATGGACATCGAAATTGAAATAATAAGGATGTTGATGGTAAGGATGTATTAGAGAGGACATGAAAAAGAGATTTACATCAGCGGAAACATGATACATGTGAAAAATGTAGAGTGTAGAAGCAGATTTAGTGGTGCACTACATATTAAGGTATGGAAGCCTTGGAGACTGAGGATATTTATGAAGAAAAGATGTTGCAACACAAGTGGGAAACAAAAACATGGAGTTTGGGATCCAGGAGGATATGAATAACAAAAACAGAGGAGCCATGACAAAGAGATGATGAATTTTGTTAGTAGGGGATTATAATGTAGGAGCATCACTCCTACTCAGCAACGCATTAGCAGCCAGCACAACAACACACATGGATGGAGAAGATCCCGAGGAGAGAGAAGCGCCAAAATTCTTATTTTGTTTTAAATTTATCATTTAATGTAATAAGTTTGTAAGGATTGAGGAAGAGAGAGATCCCTTGTATTGTGTAAGGATAAGTGTAAATTTCCTTTAATGGGCCATGGTTTGTACACATCTTGAGCATCGCCTCAAATATGAAGATTGTAGATAAATTTTTATTGTGATGGCTTAGTGATAGGAATGCATCTAATTAGACGTGATAGCACTAAATTGATCTTGAGATAAGGCTCGAGAAGCCAAGATTCTATAAATCAATTTATTCTATGATGTAAAAAAGAGAAGAAACGTTTGTTAGAACATAGAGAGGAGAGGAGCATGAGAAGATAATATCTCTCAAGAGAGGAGAGGAGACAAGAACTAAGACTCTTTTGCAGTCCTGTCTTGCAAACATTGTAAAAAGAATTTTGACTTAATAGAAAAATCATATTTCCCTGCATATGAATCTCTATGTGTGTTCTCTATGAATGAGTGTTTGTATCTTATTTTTTATTGTGCATGTTTATGAATTCCATGAGTGTATAAATGTTCCCTTTGTAGGAATAGATAGAATTCCTTATCTATTTTAATTTATGAGTGTTATGGGCTCTCAAGGTTGTGCAAGGAGTGCATGTTAGATTTTTGGAAAAATATCCAATGCAAGGAGTGTGCTTGAACTCATTCAGAAGTTTTGTGAGGAGAGTTCTAGGTGGGAACACCAAAACCAGTCATAAGATCGGGAGTGATAGGAAGGAAACACAAGGAGTGTGTGAGGGACCGAGTTCAAGATTCTTTCAAGCTTCGGAGAGATAGTTTAATTTTACATAGAGTGAGCGCAAGGAGTTCTCCTACACTCAGAGTAGTGCAAGGAGTGCATAGGCCAAACCATCAACAAGTTCAAATAGCTAAGAGGAGAGATAACACAAGGACTGCGCAGGTGAATTTTTCAATTCCCAAGCTCATAGGAGAGATATCACAAAAAGTGAAAAAGTGACTTATTTTAGGTGACAAAGATCAGGATGGAAGCACAAGGTGTGTGCTAGATTTCAATTCATTCATGTGACGAAGCTCAAGGAGGGATAGTGAGAGTAAGCCCCCAAGAGGAGAAATCTCTTTTTTTAAAGGACATTGGACAATATCTGTTTGGGAGGTATCATAATCCCTCACAGTCATTTGATCAAAGAAAGGAGCGCAGTTGTTAAAACCCCAACTCCTTTGGACTTTGCTTCTTTGACAGTTTTAAGCCATTTGTTGTAAGTGAGGAAAACTCCCCGAAGCTCCAAAGTCTGGGAGTGAATCTACATCATTGATCACTGGGAGATTACGAGTCATTATATCCCTAAGTGGTTTGGCGATTCAACACTCTGAGATAATTTGGGCATTGTTATGCAGAGTGGAGAATTTCCCAAAGTCCTGAATTCTGGAGTAAATTGTGACCGTTAGTTGTTTGGTACACATGTCTGTATATTTTTTAGTGTTCGTAATTCGACTATCCAGAATATTGTGGGTTAAAGTTTCTTTGGTTTGGAAATCCTCGAAGTCCCGAAGCCAAGAGTCATTTTTGACCATTCGGTGATGGGTAAACGTGGAGCATATATCTCTGCCCTTCGTTAATCTGGCATTCGACAATTTGGGAGTTTGGTGTTCAGTTGGAGCAAGGAACCCTGAATCTTGAAGTCTAGAGTTGATCACAGTCATTGGTTGTAGGAGGAGTGTGAGTTGTAGATCACCAGTTCGACATTCGGTAGTTCAGGAGGCAGTGTGTGTTGGATTCTTAAAACTATTGAATCCTAGAGTCATGAAATAGATATACACTGTAGATCATGGAGGAAAGAGAATCCCCGCCAACCGTCAGAAGTTTGAAGAGTGGAAGGATGGGATAAGACCCGCAACTTCCGGTCAACATCGATTTATGACCAAATTCGGGCGGTAACCACTATGGTAGATTGGATTGTTGTGTTTAGATAAGTTTAGAGAGCTTTGGAGTCCTAAATATCCAAATAGTTCTTTCAGCTAAGTGCTTGGTTCTAGCCTGCGGTCATATTTGATTCCTCCAGGGAAAATGGGATAGCATCTGTGGTTTTGACCCAAAGGAAAAAGGGGATTATAAAAAGAATGTGTGGGTTTCAATTTTGTTCTTACCTGCATAAAATGGAAATCAAAGGAGCCTATGAATATAAGAGAGGGTCCAACAGAGATCTGAGAGCTAATTCATCACCTGTGCAATTTGATCCTAGACCTAAAGCTCACATGAGCCCCGTAGGGGAGGGGGTTTGCATCATAATTCAAGAATCAAGACCAAATATTGGAGCTATACTTATTTATTAAACTAGTCACAATATTTCATTCATGTTAGGAATATTCTTGTGGTAATATTCCATATATTTCTTTCACTTATTCAACCAATTACTGCCACTTAAAAGTATGAGTTAATAAAACAATAATTAAAAAAAAAATGAAATATTTCTATGAAGCAATAATAAAATTTGTAAATGTAGAAACTAAATGCAGCTAAAATAAATTTACGAACTATGTAGTGCATACCAAAGTCATATGGCCCTCTTGGTTGTACATGCGCTATTGTAAGACTACCAAATTTGTATCATGAAATTCAACAACAGGCTCTTTGTATTAGCCTCAAAAAATTTCAAATATGTAGTTAAAGAGAGGGATTACCAATCCTCTTCTACACAATGATATTGTTCTATCTACTCCCCATCTCCAATCTAATTTGTTATCACTACATGACTCAATTTATGGTCATTTCAATACAAAGGGATAACATACAATCCCTCATTTCTTATATCTCAAACATATCTTAATTAAAACAAAGGATAATCATATCTCCATTGAATTATCCACCAAAGAGAAAAAATCACATCTGAAATTGTTCAATTGAATCTACGCTAGAGCTAAGAATGCATGGGTGTCTCAAATTTGTGGGAATTCGATCTCAATATTCTAGCACAAATTCATGCATGATCACTTACCCATTATTTATCTTGATTTCTTAATCTAATCTATGCTAGAGGTTGGGAATTTTTATAGAGGTTTGACCATGAGTTGGAATCAAACCAACTAGGAGGATCTAGAGGAAAAACCCATGTTGTCGATTAGATTTGGAAGAACACACACTTTTTTGTGATTGATTTTTCTACAAGATGTACACTCTCCAGTTATGGGTGTCTGAATATTCACCAATACTGAGAGTGGGGTGAATCAATATTGATAATTTTTTACCACTTTTAATAAAAAAATGTAATCATAAAGTTTATCAATCAATTTTCATTTATGATTTGATTCAATATATCATAAACATACAACCACAAACAATGCATCACATCATATCCATCGATGCATAGTACACCAAAGTTTTGCATGGAAACCCAAATGGGAGAAAACCATAGAATGCTTTCTTATATATAAAAATATTACATTCATAGGAAGAACCAAATTCCAAATTCTCTAGCACCAACTAGAAGGAGGCTCCAACCCCCTATTTACAGACTCCAACCTGAAGGAAGCTACACCTCCCCAAATTTTCCAGCTCCAATTGGAAGGAGGATCCAACGCCATGATTTATAGGCTCCAACCAAAAGTAATCTTCAACTCCTTTTATTCTCTAGATCCAACCGGAAGGAGGCTATGATCCCCTGATTTAAAGGCTCCAAATTGAAGAAATCTACAACTCCCTGTGTTCTCCAGCTCCAACCGGAATGAGGCTACAAACCCATTTCCTTGCCCCTTCCTTCCACCTTGAAATATAAATGGAGACTCAACCTCTCATTGCCACTACCACTGTCACTGATATTGATAATCAACCTGTTAGTAAAACTGTCACATTCATCAACCTGTCACTCCCACTAATACATCAACCTATTACTTTCACTGTCGTTTTCACTAATATTGATAATCAACTTGTCAGTGACAATCAACCTGTCACTGACACTGACATTGTCACTATCATCAACATGTCACTTCCACTAATACATTAACCTATCACTTCCACTTATACATCAACCTCAATCAAAACCATATCGTCTGACATAGGTCATATGCCAAGATCACCAACAACATATCTCAAACCATATGTTCGACATCACCAAGATGTGTATCTAACAATGTACCAGAAATATGTCTCTAGAATGTGCCAACATATGAATCAAACATGTACCAATATCACCAAGACATTTACCACATACATGTGCCAAAGATATGTCTCAAATCAAATCATCTACCAAATATGTGCCTCAAGCATGTGCCAACATCACCGAGATCTGCCTCAAAAAATATACCAAATATATGCATCAAACATGTACCATAACATCACCAATATGTGTCTCAACATGTACTAACATCAAACCATGTTTTAAACCTTCCAATTTTTTCACCCAACCATATATGTCAATCATGTGCCAAAACATCAATGATATTATTCAACCAATATGCCAATACATGCCATGTACAGAAATTCCCAAAATGTACCCCAACCATGTGCCAAATATATGCATCAATACATCCAAGATATGTACATGCAATATTCCTCAACACATATTCCTCAAACCATATACCAAACATCCAATATGTGCCTCAAGGGATATGTCCATAATCTCCAAGATATGCCTCAAGTATGTTCCATAACATTCATTATACAACTCTCAAAATACATATAAAAACATACCTTTAAGTCTGTAATAGACCTAGTGCATCAGATCATAAACATTCATACCTTTTTCTTCTTCAACATCAAGGGATGAGCATCTTCACAAAATTTTCCTAAGCCTCGTGGGACTAAGTCCTACAACCAGCGGTGCTTCATGTGACGGGCACAAGTCAACCTGCAGGGGTGATTCACAAGACACCCTTATCCTGACCCATGGGGGTCATCTAAATTAGGGTTTTCAGAAACCCTTCGCTATCTACAACTCCAAGACTTCCACACTCCATGTTTTCCTCATATTCACTTCCTCAGATTCGCTATGAAAATATTCATTAATAGATCACTTTCTCATTTGATAGATATTCAATGAACTTGCTTCTTCTAATGAGAGGATCCTTGAAGCATATTTATACTTTTCTAAGTAACACCTTTACGTGCTTTAGGGCCAGCCTATAATATCTTGTTGTAACCACTTTTTTTCTTTTCCTTAATTTGGGGGTCGACTTGTCACTTCTTGTTACAACTATTTATGGGCTTCTTAACCATACTTTGGGGCTTTCATATTCAAGAGGGAATATCTCTTCAACCATGACGAACCACATAGAGTACCACCTACCATTCGAAATAAAATGATGAGGAATATCCATATATGAGAGTTTTGAATGCATTAGTGGAGTCCATCATCCTCTTTTTCCTCAAACAACTTTGGGATTCATCACCACATCTTTGGGATTCTTGTAGACTTCTTCAAAGCATCTTTCTGGGAAGGACATGCTTAAATCTACGCCATAAGGGGAACACTTTGGAGACTTATTAAAATACACCCATCACTTTCAGATGCTTCCGAAATTGCTTCAGTTATTCTTCTATGGTTGACCAGGGTTGACATCAATGACAACCAACTATCCAAAAATGGTAAAATGTTTAGGAAACATTGTCAATAAAAACAAATTACCGTTTTTAAATTCATTAAAAATAAGAAATTTTATAACATATTGATGATGGTTTGCCTTTGGGTGAGTGGGTATCAAAATCATCGGTAATATACTGATAAGGATAGTGAAATAGTTTATCTCGAGGAATAAATAGGAAAAAGAGGTGTGTACTGATAGTGAAAAAATATGTCAAAGTTGGGTCCCCACAATTACTTCATCCTTTACATATACCTATTCATCGATGGGAAGAGATATCAATGGATTTCATTATAGGTTTACCAAAATCATATCGTAAGGATGACATTTTTCTAGTCATGGATAAACTCATGAAATATGCACATTTTTTAGGAACTCAATGTTCATGTATAACAAGTCAAGTAGTGGAAGTGTTCATGATGGAAATTCATAGACTTCAGGAATTTCCTAAAGTAATTGTAAGTGACAGAGATCCAAAATTTGCAAGAATGTTTTGGAAATAATTATGGAAGATGAGTGGAACAACACCAACTATGAGCTGAAAATATCATTCACAAATAGATGGTTAAACAAAAATAGTTAACAAGTGTTCATAATTTTGTCTACATTGTTATTCTTCATACAAGTAATCTCAATGGGTGAAGTGGATTCCTCAAGCAGAATGGTGGTATAATACCACCTATCACACATCTACTAATATGACCTCATATGAAGCCCTTTATGGATACTCAATTACTAGTATCTCATACATTTTATAGGACCATTAAAAAGTGGAGGCAGTACAGTGACATATGGAAAGTTCTAAGGAAACTTTGACAATTCTTAAGGAAAACCTTCAAATGAAAATTTTCAAAGACATAGTTACAGAGAGGGATTCACAATCCTCTTCTACACAGTGATATTCTTCTATTTACTCCCCATCTCCAATCTAATTTGATATCACTACATGACTCCATTTATGGCCATTTCAATACAAAGGGATAACATACAATCCCTTGTTTCTTATATCTCAAACATATCTTAATTAAAACAAAGGATAAGCATATCTCCATTGAATTATCCACCAAAGAGAAAAATTCACATCTAAAATTATTCAATTGAATCTACGCTAGAGATAAGAATGCATGGGTGTCTGAAATTTGTGGGAATTCGATCTCAATAGTCTAGCACAAATTCATGCATGATCACTCACCCATTATTTATATTGATTTCTTAATCTAATCTATGCTAGAGGTTGCGCATTTTTCTAGAGGTTTGACCATGAGTTGGAATCTTACTTGTTCAACCAAGAGTTGATTAGATAAGAATCAAACCATCTAGGAGGATCTAGAGGAAAAACCCATGTTGTTGATTGGATTTGGAATAATGCACACTTTTCTTTGATTGATTGTGCTACAAGATCTACACTCTCTAGTTATGGGTGTCAGAATATTCACCAATACTAAGAGCGGGGTGAATCAATATTGATCATTTTTTACCACTTTTAATAACAAAATGTAATCACAAAGTTTATCAATTAGTTTTCAATTATGATTTCTTTCAATATATCATAAACATACAACCACAAACAATAAATCACATCATATCCATCGATGCACAGTACACCATAGTTTTGCATGGAAACCCAAATGGGAGATAACCATAGAATGCTTTCATATATATCAAAAGATTACATTCATAGGAAGAACCAAATTCCAAATTCTCCAGCACCAACTAGAAGGAGTCTCCAACCCCCTGTTTACAGACTTCAACCTGAAGGAAGCTATAACTCTCCAAATTATCCAGCTCCAACTAGAAGGAGGATCCAACCCCATGATTTATAGGATCCAACCAAAAGGAATCTTCAACTCCTTGTGTTCTCTGGCTCCAACCAGAAGGAGGCTAATACCCCCTGATTTATAGGATCCAAATTGAAGAAAGCTACAACTTCCTGTGTTCTCTAGCTCCAACTGGAAGGAGGCTACAAACCCATTTCCTTCCCCCTTCCTTCCACCCTGAAATATAAGTGGAGACTCAACCTCTCACCACCACTACCGCTGTCACTAATATTGATAATCAACCTATCAGTAAAACTATCACATTCATCAACTTGTCACTACCACTAATACATCAACCTATCACTTCCATTGTCATTTTCATTGATATTAATAATCAACCTGTCAGTGACAATCAACCTGTCACTGAAGCTTACATTGTCACTATCATCAACATGTCACTTCCACTAATACATTAACCTGTCACTTCCACTTATACATCAACCTCAATGAAACCAGATCGTCTGATATAGATCATATGCCAAGATCACCAACAACATATATCAAACCATATGTTTGACATCACTAAGATGTGTATCTAACAATGTACCAGAAATATGTCTCTAGAATGTGCCAACATATGAATCAAACATGTACCAATATCACCAAGAAATTTACTGCCTACATGTGCCAAAGATATGTCTCAAATAAAATCATCTACCAAATATGTGCCTCAAGCATGTGCCAACATCATCGAGATTTGCCTCAAACAATATACCAAATATATGCATCAGACATGTACCATAACATCACCAATATGTGTCTCAACATGTACCAACAACAAACCATGTTCTAAACCTTCCAATTTGTGCACCCAACCATATATGTCAAGCATGTTCCAAGACATCAATGATATTATTCAACCAATTTTCAAATACATGCCATGTACACAAGTGCCCAAAATGTACCTCAACCATGTGCCAAATATATGCATCAATACATCCAAGATATGTACATGCAATATTCCTCGGCACATATGCCTCAAACCATGTACCAAACATCCAATATGTGCCTTAATGAATATGTCCAAAATCTCGAGGACATGCCTCAAGTATGTTCCATAACATTCATTATACAACCCTCAAAATACATATAAAACATACCTTTAAGTTTGTAACAGACCTAGTGCATCAGATCATAAACATTCATACCTTTTCCTTTTTCAACATCAAGGGATGAGCATCTTCACAAAAGTTTCCTGAGCCTCGTGGGACTAATTCCTACAACTAGCAGTGCCTCATGTGATGGGCACCAGTCAACTTGAAGGGGTGATTAATGTGACACCCTTATCCTGACCTGTGGGGGTCAACTAAATTAGGGTTTTCAGAAACCCTTCACTATCTACAACTCCAATACTTCCACACTCCTTGTTTCCCTCATATTCACCTCCTCAGATTCTCTATGAAAATATTCATCAATAGATCACTTGCTCATTTGATAGATATTCAATGAACTTGTTTGTGCTATTGAGAGGCTCCTTGAAGCATATTTATACTTTTCTAAGTAACACCTTTACACGCTTTAGGGCCAACCTATAATATCTTGTTTTAACCACTTTTATACTTTTCCTTAATTTGGGGGTCGACTTGTCACTTCTTGTTATAACCATTTATGGGCTTCTTAACCATACTTCGGGGATTCCATATTCAATAGGGTATATCTCTTCAACCGTGAGGAACCACATAGAGTACCACCTACCATTGGAAACCAAATGACGAGGAATATTCATATATGAGAGTTTTGAATGCATTAGTAGAGTCCATCATCCTCTTTTTTCTCAGACAACTTTGGGATTCATCACCACATCTTTGGGATTCTTGTAGACTTCTTCAAATCATTTTTCTTGGAAGGACATGCTTAAATATATTCCATAATGGGAACACTTTGGAGACTTATTAAAATACACCCATCCCTTTCATATGCTTCCAAAATTGCTTCAGGTATTCTTCTAGGGTTGAGCAGGGTTGACATCAATGAAAACCAACTATCCAAAAATGGTAAAATGTTTAGGAAACATTGTCAATAAAAACAAATTTCCATGTGTAAATTCATTAAAAATAAGAAATTTTATAACATATTGATGATGGTTTACCTTTGGGTGAGTGGTATCAAAATCATGGGTAATATACTGATAAGGATAGTGAAATAGTTTATCTCGAGGAATAAATAGGAAAAAGAGGTGTGTACTGATAGTGAAAAAATATGTCAAAGTTGGGGCCCAACAATTACTTCATCCTTTACATATACTTATTCATCGATGGGAAGAGATATCAATGGATTGCATTATAGGTTTACCAAAATCATAACGTAAGGATGACATTTTTGTAGTCATGGATAAACTCATGAAATGTGTACATTTTTTAGGAACTCAATGTACATGTATAAAAAGTCAAGTAGCTAAAGTGTTCATGATGGAAATTCATAGACTTAACGGATTTCCTAAAGTAATTCTAAGTGACAGAGATCCAAAATTTGCAAGAAATTTTTGGAAATAATTATGGAAGATGAGTGGAACAACACCAACTATGAGCTCAAAATATCATTCACAAATAGATGGTTAAACATAAATAGTTAACAAGTGTTCATAATTTTATCTACATTGTTATTCTTCATACAAGTAATCTCAATGGGTGAAGTGGATTCCTCAAGAAGAATGGTGGTATAATACCACCTATCACACATCTACTAATATGTCCTCATATGAAGCCCTTTATGGATACTCAATTGCTAGTATCTCATACATTTTATAGGACCATTACAAAGTGGAGGCAATATAGTCACATATGGAAAGTTCTAAAGAAACTTTGACAATTCTTAAGGAAAACCTTCAAATGAAACAAAACATAATGAAGCAACAAGCATATCAACATAGAAGTGGAATACAATTGGAGGGTAATTGTGTATTTTTGAGACTCCAACCTTATAAGAAATATATTCTCAAACAAAATAAGAATAAAAAATTATCTCCAAAATTTTATGGACCTTACAAGAATATTCTTAATATTGGACCAAAGGAATATGAGTTAGATTTTCCTTCTTCTCGGATTAATTAGGTTTTTCATATATCTTTCCTGGAAAATATTTCAAGACAAACTATGCCAGTGCAGACATAATGTCTAGAATTAGATGAAGAAGGGAAGTTGATTCTTGAACCATAAAAAATTATAGATAGGCATTCTATATCTCTGCAAAATAGAACCATTATGGAGTAACTAATCAAGCACTAGAATAATATGCCGCCAAGAGAAGCTACTTGTGAAAATTATTTCATGAATACACACCCTCAATTACAATCTTTGAGGGAAAATATTTTTGAAAAAGAGAGGGGATATGTTAAGGCCCTGTTGGCAGCCATTTTGCAATTTTATCATTTCCTTGCAAGCTGCCTACACAAGGGTTTTGAACTCTCAATACTCATCGCAATTCTTTAAAACAAAACGATACTATTATCTTGCACTATTCGCACACCTGCCTTTCGTTTTTATTTTCACGACTGCAAGCGTGAAAAACTTCAGTCGCAAGTCATATCGATGGCATTAAAATCATCTTTGGATTATTACAAATATTTTTGTTTATGTCATTATGACTCTTTTATCTCTAACTCAATAATGGTCATACAGTTGGCAAGACACCAAACCTTTATTCACTTTGCATTTTTGTTAATATGGTTTCAAAGTTCGTGATGCAATGAGTTCTGGTGTTTTTGATTGAATCCTTGATACAATGGTGGTATGATATTCTATTGTCTTTGATCAAATTCCTTGGTGCAATGGTTTCATGAGAGCGCATTAACATTGTGATTAAATCCTTGGTGCAATGGTCGATGTAATGGTTTCTTTGAATCATACAAACACTATTGTTGTTTTAATATACAGACCTATTGTTGGTTATAAACACTATGATTTTCAAATAGTCTATTTGATAATTGGTTTACAATGTTTTGGATTGTGATGTGAATGATTTGAATTACCAAGGCACCGTCGATTGTACATATCAAAATGAATGTTTTGCAAGGTTTCTTTTCATTTCACCACCCTCGCACGCATAGGCATTAAACGTCTGCCTTGCATCTTGGGCTACCTCTGTTTGTTTTGAGGAAACTATGGGATTTGATACTATGTATACCCTATCTAACCTCTTCACCGTTTACCCTATTGACTATGTGCTCTCTCCTATGGACCCTGTAGTGCGCATAGAACCTAATGGCATCCAAATGCTATTGTTATTCGACAATGCTCGTGAGGACCTGGAGAGTAGTGGGTGGTTAGTTTTTATCCAAAAATTCAAGGGTTTCAACCTCGCGGTCACCCAGCAGTTTGCCCTCACATTTGATGGATGCAGGGCCAAAGTTGGGGACATCCAACTTGAACTAAACGAAGAATTCGTCAGCTCAGCCACGGGTTTTCCAGCTAAAGGGGAGAGGTGGTTTAAGAATTTCAAGGTGGATGAAGTGCCATGGCTGCTCCTATTTACATCGAGGGAAATTGTCAGTTGTGACAGAGGTATGCTAGTCACTTCCCTTAAGTCTAGGTGGCATGATTTATTGGCCATTGTTAAGAAATTTGTGACTTGTGAAGGTCGATATGGTTTAGTGTTTCTTTACCATCTCCAGCTGCTTATGAACTTCATAGATTTCCCTTTGAATATGCCTCACTACCTCCTTCACAGTTTGTATAAAATGGCTAAATGATATAAGAGGGAGAAGGATGACTCCGGCCTTTTCCATCACTGTTTGATTAAAATCGTTATTATTCATCAGTTGAGGATGAGTGGTGACTGTTGACAAGATTTCTTGTTGAGGAATGGCTTTGCCACTCCTAAATGTGTTCAAGTGGAAAACATTGTGGTCAACGAAACCCTTGTCGGGCCTATCGTGCCATCTCCTACCCTCCTACCCACTGTAGAACCCTCGTCCTACCCCAACGCTGACCTACCCGACACCATGCCTAGCCCATGTTCGAAAGACAATGCTAAGACTGTTAAGAGGCCTGTAAGGAAAAAGGGCAAGGGTAATACAGATGTCAACAACAAAGGTAAGAAGGCTACACGATGGGTATCTAGGTGTGCTCGTAACAAGCCCAAACAAAACACTGGCCAGAAGCCAATTGTTTTGAGTGAAGACTAGGATTCTGAGATTGAGCGATTTTTTACTGAGGAGTACCCATACTCACATGGCCTCTATTCTGTTGAACCCTATGACTACGTATCCAACCTCCCACCATGCCTTAAGGATGACCCTAACTTCCCTGGGATCATGTTGGACATTGGAACCCTTGGTAATTTAAAGGATGTTTCACCTGTAGTGACTCGGCCCGTGTTTGAAAACACAAGTATTCCAATAGAGGACGAACACCTTCAGTAACCACTCACATAACCAGATAAAAGATCAACACAACTATGTTTTCACGTGGTAAAAAACCTACGGGGAAACATCCAGGGCCCCAGCCAACGCGGCCACTTGGAGCAGTTTATTAATGCAAAGAAAAATATTACAGAGAGATTTTACAAAAGAGTTTCTCACAATTGATCATCGAAAAATGACCCTCCATGCTCTTTGAATAGAGATCATGGACCAATCGAGTGTTAAGCCATGGATCAATGGTCATTAATATCGAGGAGAGTATGAACCGTCGGATCACTCTATGTCGAGAACATATCGTGACCGTCGGATTGCCTAACTACAAATGCATACTAATGCATACTAAAGAAACACACTTTTA
>JZKD02S1836013.1:588755-608057 GCA_000966675.3 Picea glauca
TTAAATTAAGTTTAAATAAAAATATTCTAAATATTCTTCTTCGCACAAGTGTCGTCCATCCCCCTCTTTCCTCCAATAATTATTTTCTTTAAATTATTAATTTACTCATTTCCCTGAAAAATAATTTTACGGTATGAGTATTATCATCAAATTTTCCTGAAAAATTGGTGTTGTATCCATCTCTCTTACTGGTTCTGAAAAACCCAAAACAATTTGCTTGAGAAATCACTAAAAAAAAACACTTTTTCAAGAGTGTCTCACCCTATTAATGGGCAACCTGAGACACTGTTGCATTGTATCTCTCTATCATGGGATACAATGTGATACAGTGTGATGGGATACAGAGATGGATCATGTACACAACATTCATTGTCAAAATATTTGGTGGGAATAAAATCACAACCATAACAAACATAATAAAATTATAGATGGGAAATATGTGTCAATTGACGTTGAAGAGGACTTGTTGGACACTGATGAGGATGAAAATTCACTAATGCTATCATTAGCATCAATAACATATATTAGGTAGATTTAGAAGGCATATGAATCACAAAATTTCAACAAGTTTATAACCAAAAAAGAAGAAGTGCAACCAACTATAGCATGTTATACCCCACCTTATCTGAGGGATTGTAGTACCATGTATAATAGTCAAGACTAAAACCCTGTAGATACTACCCTCTACCCCTTAGTAGAATGGACATGGAGTTGGGCACAAAATGGTGGATGCAATTGGGTACCTATAACACAAAACTATAAGAACAATTTATGGAATTCAAATGGAAAGGTAATAACTACAAAGTATATGGGTCAGAAAGCCAACATCATCCACAAAATTAACTCACAAGTATTAAAAAAAAAAATACAAAATCAAGATGCCTCTCCATAATGAAATAAAAAATCACCCAAAATTGCTTTGAGAACAAAGCATTATTTATAAAGGAAGACAATGTTATATACATAAATATTAAATAAACAATAAATTAAGATAATAATATTTAAAAATATAATAATGACCAAAAATTCATATATTTTCATCAAGAGCCACCTTCGGATATATTTATAGTCCGCCCCCCTCAAATTCAATTCATATAATTCATTCATTTTACAACTTTTATATTATTCTATTGATTCTTGTATCATTGGGTAAATTGAACATAGGCATAATTTTCTTAAAGAACATACCTAAGAATGAAAGAAGGAATGGAGGTGGATTGGATATCGAGATGAGCGATTCTAGATTTGCACATGTTCCCAAATATATTGGACAATGTTCCGTACAAAGGCTGTAAAATCAAAGAGGCCAAAGGAGATGATTTCAACCACAAGAAAATGAAATATAATTTTCTAAAATACTTGTCATTTGTTCTAGGAAAAGTGGACCTACAAGATGTAGTTCAAGAAATGAGAGATTTTATAGAAATACCAAGTAATATAAGTGTGGGAAAAAAAGCAAAGTTTATTGTCAACATAAGGTAAATCTCAACTTGTAACAGGGTATCATGCCATTAATAAAATATTCATATAATTTTATGAATTGACATGGAAAATGAATGTTTTCTAGGGAAGAGCTTCAGGTGGACGAGGGAACATTTGGAAGTCATAAGAGAACTAAAATATATTGTAAAATTGTCTAAACAAGTTGACTTGAAAGACAAGGAGAAATTAATATTTTCACCAACATACAATGAAGTCCATAAGGTGAAAGAAAATGGGATGAATCAAAAGCACTAGAATGTATGTCTTCCTAAATAAAATACATGGAAGTCAACATGTTAAATGACGATTAACTAAAAATGGCCAAAGTCGGCAACTACTAATCAAAGAAACAAACCACAAAAATACTCGACTTACTTAAAGAGTATCACCACATATTTTCCAAAGACTAAATATATGAAGGGTATGGTCAAACAAATGGAGGGGAGATAAAAATAGACTTGATATAAGTACCTAAAACTATGAAAAAAGGGCCATATAAGTTGGCACACAAGAATAAGGAGATTGTGAAAAAGGAGATTGAAGGTACGTTGGATGCAAAATTATTTCTCTTTTAGATATGTTCGAATCTACCAGCCCTATGGTAGTCCATCTAGAGACGCGTGATCCCAAAAATATAAGGATTTGGTTCAACTTCGTACGGTTGATTAAAGTTACACTAATGCATCCCTTCCTAACCCCATTTGCATAAGAAATAACAAATGAAGTTATAGAACATAAATGCTAGCCATTTACAAATGGTTTTTTGGGCTATAATCAAGTCACAATTGCTAATGAAGATCAACATAAAGATGGTGTTTTTCTTGGACTTTAGGTCATTTTGATATAGTGTAATTTCTTTCGGACCCAAAAATTTCTCAACTATATTTTCTAGCTTAGCAGTTAAGGAATTTCAAGAGTATATTTACAAAACAATGGCAGTATATTCTCATGACTAGATAGTATATAGTACATTTAAAAACAACATACATTGGCTCCTACTAATATTGTATTAGTAAACATGTTGACAGATACATATATCATTGAATATAAATAAGTGTATATTTTGCATGCCCATTTTCATAATGTTGGCCATGTCATTTGGAAAGATGCAATAAAAGTGGATGTGGAAAAACTTAAAGTGGTGCTCGAGTTGAAGCCTATTGTAAATGCTAAACATATAATAATAATTTTGGGATAGATGGGTTACTGCCAAAATTTATAAAACACTATTCAAATATTAATTTTATAATGGATGGATTTCATAAAAACATTGTTGAATTTGTGTGGAGTGCATGTTTTAGTGAATCATTCATGATATTGAAGATAAAACTAGTCAAAGTACCAATTTTGAGTTTCCCTTATTGGTCAAAGAAATTCCATGTGTTGATATATGCATATGGCATTACAGTTAGAGATATACTTGCACAACTTAGAGATGAATTAATCAACCACCCCAATCCATACGCTAATTGGAACATGAACAAGCAAGAAATAAATTACTTAACTACTAAATGAGAAGCAATAGGAATGATTTTTACTCTGCAAAAATTTAGAAATTATTTGTTCGCCAATCCTTGTGTATTCTATAAAAACCATCAAGCATTAAAATACTTCGTGAATAATTTTTTCTATTAAGGGGGAATATGTAGATGACTTTTGTTGTTTCAATAATTTGAAATTGAAGTGATTTTTTTGACCATGAAAAGATAATATAGGGATAGACTATTTATCAAGAATATATAAGCATGGGAAGAGTACATAGGAATATATGTGATACATTTATAGATGTTCACTTATTTAAAGTTGAATATGCCCCTATAGGACTGGTAGAAATTGTCCATCTTTTGAAAGAAGGAAAAGCCCTAAATATTTATCAAAGAAAAAGAAAAAAACAATTTCTATGAAAGATGCCTC
Source organism: Picea glauca (assembly GCA_000966675.3). Classification (NCBI taxonomy): domain Eukaryota; kingdom Viridiplantae; phylum Streptophyta; class Pinopsida; order Pinales; family Pinaceae; genus Picea; species Picea glauca. The sequence goes on from JZKD02S1836013.1 coordinate 592,152, forward strand.
CTACGCATTAGTAAATGGATATTTCTATAAATTAGCAATAGATGATGTATTAGGAATATATGTCTTAGAACATGAGAGAAATATTATAATTGAGGAAGCACATGTTTTTCTTATAGGAGGCCACTTCCATGCAGATACTACATCCATAAAATTGTTGCAATATTATGGTGGCCCAAATTGCATAGGAATTACACAAAAAAAGTAAATAAGAATGAAAGGTGCTAAATGATGTGTCGACCATTGTGGAAGGATGAAATTCCTTTACAGTCATTTAACCAAAGCCTCCGCTTTGAAATTTGACTATTGAATTTGAGGGAAATTTCCCAAAAATAGGAAAATGGACATGATCCAGATATTCATAACATTAGAATAATTAACCTAATGGCCAGAGGAAGAGCTAGTCGATACCTACACTAAATAGGGAGTGGGTTTTTTTTTCTTATGAAAATATAGTTACATGTTCTAGATTCCCATTGACAATAATAAGTGATCATTGAAATCACTTTGTGAATGGTAACACAAAAATAGTAACAAATGAATTTTTCATCGACCATAGGAAGATTTCACCTTATCATCCATAGGAAAATTGAGAAATATAATCTTTTAACAAAGCCCTAAATAAAGGGATTAAAAGGATATGCAAGGTCTACAAACATGATTGGGATTATAAGATACCTGTTGTGCTATGGGAATATAGAAATACTTACAAAATTGAAACTATCCAAATACATTTCAAATTGGTCCATTGATGGGAAGCTATGACCCCCCTAAATTTTAGAGATAATGCAAAAAGAGTAGCCACGGTACTTTAGTATGAGTCAAAAAATTCTAGGGAAGATCTATTACAATAGTTTAACAAGCTTGAGGAAGAAAGTAAATTTCCACGCCACCACCAAGAAGTATAAAAGAAACAAAAGAAGGCATGGAAAGATAGAAATATAAGAAAAAAGAGACTGGCATTCAATATATGGTACTTCTATATGACAACAAAGTAAAAGGAAAGCCAAGGAAACGAGAAACAACCTGATTAAGGAATTATGTTATTTAAGAAATGAAGTTGGTTGGAGAAATATAACTTATAACATTCCAAGGGAAGCTACTCAAAAAAGTATTCAATGGCTCCCTACTAAATATATAACATCTATTGAGGTGTCGTTAGGTACAAATATACATAAAAAGTATCTTGATTGGTGGATAGGTTACTGAAAAAAAAGAGGACCTGCTAGGGAAAAGTTGGGTAAATAAATGTTGAAAGATGAGGGTTTAATCAATGATATATAACCACTTTGATCCAGCAAGAAGAAGAAACACTCGAAGATCATGGAAATCCATTGTAATCATATGAGAAAAAATGAAGGATGTAGTAAAGAAGCAAGAGTATGATGAAGAGAATATTGACATCACATCAATAAAGAAGAAAACACAAAAGAGAAGGAAAAAAATTATACAAAACACATACAAATCTCAGTCAATTGATAACGTCATTGGGAAGCATGGAAATACAATTATACACCTACTACTAGGATAGGTACAATCAAAATGATAAAAATAAAATAAAAAATGGTCGAGTAGCAGAACTAGTTGATCGTAAGTCAATTGACCAAAAAAGAAGAACATACCACAAGATGGTTGATTACACAAGAAGTTGACATTGACCACATAAACAACACTTAATTTGAGACATTAATAGATAATATTTTTTATTTGATAGGCATGTGAGAAACCAACACCCTACCCCACCAAGATTTCCTATAAATAAAACATTCACATCTTGAAAAACATTTACAAAAGATAAAGAACAAAAATTTATTAAGACTAAGCATAATAGAAATAAAGTAGAAACCAATTGACCAACACAAAGAAATAGAAAACCAACAAACTGGGGAGAAGTTATGGCTTTGAAGATGAGAGGAGAAATCCCATATTTGGAATTAGAAAAACCAACAATAGTCAAAACTAGAACCATGAAAAAGTTTGATAAGAAACACATGATAGAGTTGGAAACAAGAATGAACAAGATTTTCCAAGAAAATATGGGTGGGATCGAGTGGGAAAATTATTTCCATAATTATAAGAAGCGGGTTGTGGTTAGTGGAATATGGAGGGATGAAATCCTTATGCTAGAGAAATAAAAAATTAAGTGATATCTAAGCACCCCATAGTTTCTAGGATTTGATGACTAGAAAGAGAAAGAAAATAAATTCATTATCATTCAATACCATAATGGAGATATATGGATCGACGAACCCATAGAAATTATAGATAGACTAAATCAACAAATTATAAGGTTGTTGACCATTGGAGATGTCATTCAAAAAATAACTAACCCACTGTAATTGATTTAGAAATTTACAGGAAGAATGAAAGAAAATAACTCAAAAGGGATAGTTATAAGTTAGTTTCTTGAAACTCATGTCAAATGGACATGTGGGATAGTCACTTTCTTCTTGAATAATTCTAGTCAATCTTCATAGGTGAAGCTATACATGTTGGAAGCTATTGAGAGGATAATCGAATAAGGAAAGGTCAACAATTGGGTGGAGTATGTTTCTAAAATTGTTATAAATAACTATGAGGGATATTAAGAGGTGAGAACAACCATTTTTTACCCTTATCTACTAGTATGGGTCTCCATGTCACAACTCATGCTTGTTAAGGAGTCTCCATTCACACTATGAAATATATCGAGCATATATAATTTCCAATGTTTTGTAGGAAGTTGGGAGGGAAATATTGAGGGAATTAACCCCTAATACACATTTGAAGAATGGGTAAAAACACTAGATTCCACTTGTCACAGTTGAGGGTCTGCCCAAAATATTGAGAGACAATTACCACCAACATTGCACATTCAACTAGCTCTGTACTTCACCGAGTTTTGGTATGCGCAAGAGATAGGAGGGGAACCAAATTAACTTGACTATTACCCAACACTTGGGTTTCAGAAATGTTTCATAAGTATTGAGGAATTCCAACACCAATATGATAATTCTGAGATAATCTAGGTAGACTATCTCTTATTCATGCCATTGCAATGTAGATAAGTGGAAGAGGACCATGAAGAAGATAAATACATAGTATCATTTGTGGTACAAGAATGGTCCACTCAAAAATCCCTAGGAAAGAAAACAACTGAGTGAAAACCAACAATGACCACAAAAAGAAGAAAGAATTCAAGTCATCCAGTCAATTGACTAAGAATTATTACCTCATCCAAGGAGCCAGCCAACTAGAATTTGAGGAGCCTCGACTAAAGAAGAAGACGGGGAAGGTATTCCAACAAGTCCTCCCAGTGGATGACAATAAGAAAGGGAATCTTATGAGAGATAAATCCCATAAAGAAAAACAAGTTCTATAATCTGATGTTGAACAAAAGCATGTGGAGGTAGTGAATAAAGAAAATGAAATCATTATAAATGTTCACAAGAAGAAAATTACAAAAAAAGAGTAGATGCAATTAACCTTTAAAGGGTTCCGCAAAAAAGGGCACAAGTTGAAGCATAAATTGTAAGGGATCCCAAGAAGAAGAAAAGTGAGGGAATGTTTTTTACAATTAAGGTACTTGACACCCCTCAATCGATGATGGCACAAAATGTCATCAACTTGAACAAGGATCCAACACCACAGAAGGGAATTCCTGATCGAGATTTATGAGTAGAACGAAATGAATAATAGACTAAATACAATAACATAGAGATACAGAGAACAACAACATATATCTAGTGAATAATAAATTTTATTGAATAAATAAAATAGGCTGAAACTGTAAAACTGCAGAACTGAAAACAACTTGCTCGAATTGTGGTAGCTATCTCTGAGAAGAGATGTGATTTCTACATGCATCTCTATGAGAAGAATAACTACAATGAGGCTCCAGAGTCATTTTTAACATTACGCATGAATTCAAAAACCCTAGACATCCAAAAACCTAACCCTAGGAGATGAAATGCCAAAATTAATGTGGGCCCCGATGGGTAAGTTGGTGCCTCAAATTCCCGGGGTCATAACATTTTCATATGACCTCTGTTTTAGGCGTGTGATAGCCCGTTGGAAAGGTATTTTAGAAAAATACATATTATTCCATCAAACTCTAACTTCGTCTATAGTTTGATTGTGGAAAGCCAAAGTAACACTATTTAGGGCCCCAAAAGGGCCCTAGAAGTAAAAAAATATGTACTGACATGAAAAATTCCAAAATAAGCCAGTTGGATTAGGTGGTAAGCCACCAATATCCACCTGAAAGTTGTGTAGGGATTCAAACAACCCTGAAAGTGTAGAACCCACAATTAATAAGAATTACATAAGAATGTGTTGAACTAAAACTATCAAGATGAGCCAGTTGGAATAGGTGGGTGGCCACCAATATCCACTTGGAGCAGTCCTCCCCCCTTAGGAATAAATGGTCTCCAATATTGCGTTGACTGACTTGATCAGGTGAGGAAATTTCTATTGAATTTGGCCCCAAGTGAGCCACTTGCCTTGGTGCAAGAGCTTCCCTACCTTGAAAACCCGATAAAGTTGGATCCTCTGATGGTGAGCGCCCTTGACCTGTGTTTCCACTATCTGATCATTGGATGCATGTTCCACGCAGTCGGGGTTGATCTTTTTTGGTGTCAATTGTTCTGCGATCTCTGAGGTGTCCAATAATGGTGGAAAATATGGCTAGAGGAGGTCCACATTGAACATTGGGTTTAAGCGAAGGAAGGGGGGAGTGTTGAGTTGAAAAGCATTGTCACCCATAGCTTTGGTGATAGTGTAATTCCCATAGAGAAGTGGATGGAGCTTCTGATGGGTCCCTATAAGGCATTGTTTCTGCAAATGTAACCAGACCTTGTCTTACACCTAAAATTTGTGCGGTACCCGGTGTTGATCATGGCACTGCTTGTACTTAGCATTAGATTTCTACAAAATCTCATGGACCTTTTGGAAAATGTGTTGAAACCACTCAATGAATCTAGTGTCTTTTTTGGCCTCGGACTGAACATGGGAAGATTTTGTCTGTGTGATTGCAAGAGGTAGTGCAACATCAATGGGACCCAAGGGTTGGAATCCTAGCCCCACCTGAAATGGGATATGGCTGGTGGAGCTATGGAGAGCCATGTTGTAGTTGTGTTGAACGTAGGGAAGACTCACATACCATGTACAAATATGCTTAGAGTTATACATGTGCATGATGTGCACAATCATACAATTGAATACCTATGTTTGGCCATCGGTTTGAGGGTGTAATAAAATGGATTTAGTGAGCTTGGTATCCAACAGTGACTAGAGACTCGACCAAAATGTGTTGAAGAACATGTTGTCCCATTTCGAGATGATGGTTTGTGGTATCCCAAAATGGACCCACACTCGTTCAAATAAGAATCTTGGAATTATCTATCGTTGTGATTCTCTTCTTGTAGCCTATGAGAATGGACATATTCAAAAACCGCTCAACCACCACAAATACGCAATCATTGCCTTGCTTGGTGGAAAAAAGGCCAGACATGTAATCCCTTGAGATGGATTCCCAAGGCCTCTTAGGAGTAGTAAGAGGGGTGTATAAGCCTTTCTTCTTAATGGTTGGCTTGGCAATGGCACAGGTAGTGCAAGATATGATATACTTGCTAACATCTTGTCTTAGTTTTGGCCAATACAAATGTTTTTGTAAAAGGGCCACAATTTTCTCCATGCCAAAATTTCCTGCCATCCGACTATAGTGAGGCTCCCGAATCATATTTGCACACTCACTTGGAGGAACACAAAGGTGACCCATATGGAATAAAAATCCATCCTAAATGTGAAAATTGGTGACATTTGGGCCTGTAGCCAAGAGATAATAGGCGACGGTGAAGTCAGGATCTCGTTGATAAAGTTGGGGCCACTTAGATGCCTCATGCCCATAAGAATGGAGCATGGTGGTGAGTGCAGCCACGAGAGGTTGACTGAGGTAGTGAGGGAAATGATTTGTGTTCCCTGTATTATATTTGATGTTGAGATAGAACTGTTGCAGTTATGTGGACCACTTTTGATGGTGATCGTTCTGCAAATTCCCTTGTGTGTGTATGAACTGCATAGGCTTCTGATCAGTGTGGATGATTGTCTCCTTTACAAGAATGTAATTTTTCCATTGATGGAAGGATTGTACAATGGAATACATTTCCTTTTCATAGGTGGGGTATTTATGGACGGTATCTGAGAGCATATCACTATGGTATGCTACTGGATGATTGTGTTCGGTGAGAACTATGCCTACAGTATAGTTGGATGTATCAGTCTCAATCTTGAATAGTTGTTGCAGATTGGGTAGGGAGAGTATTGCAGATGAGCACAAGCTATGCTTAAGATCATCAAATGCTAATTTTTTCGTCATCCCCCACACGAAATTTTCCCTTCCACCGCCCTTGGTCACTTGGTCGAGGGACCATGCAATATGGGAGAATCCCAATACGAACCATTGATAGAAGTTGGCAAGTCCCAAGAAGCTCCAAAGCTCGGTTAGTGTGGTTGGGGATAGCCAATCACGGATGACTTGGATATTATATGGATCCACATGTACCCCATGCTCATAAAAAATCTATCCAAGGTATTAGACCTTGTTCATTCCAAAGGGGCATTTTTCCAAGTTGTCATATCGCTTGTGTTCCCACAAAGTGCTAAAAACTTGTTGAATATGTTGCATGGGCTCCTCCCAATTTCTACTGAGGATGAGGATGTCATCTAGATATACCACCACAAAAGAGTTGGTGAAGGGTCTCTATCAACAATGAAGTGAAGCATATCCCCCTTTATCCACATCTATGAGTGAGAGAAGCACTCCCCTTCCTCTCTTTCTTCTGATTTGCTTGGTTGGACTTTGGTGGTAGAGACAATGGCGTTGGGTTCAACATTGATAATCCTCTTCCCTCCTTTTGGATTTGATTCGAAGTCTAAATCTGCCTCTAACTCAGAATATTTTAGCTCGACCACCAATGATTGCTTGGAGCGACATTCTTTGGTGTTGTTCCAAGGGATTTTATGGTATTCACACTACTTTCTTCTATCGTTCTTCAAATTCTCATTACCCTTCTTGTGTTACAGCTTGGACTAGTTTTTCTGATAGTGGCCATATTTTCTTTGTCCCTTGTGTTGTGGGTTGGGGTAACCTTTTCCCTACTTCGACTATGAGAAGTTTGCAGATCCAAACTATCACCTCTTCTGCTTAAATTTCTACTCGATATTGATAGCATATCTATAAGCTACACCTAATGATGCGATTTTGAAAAAATCCATTTACGTTTGAATGTATCTATGTAGACAGTCACAATATTTGAGGAATGGATGTCTTTCAGAGTATTTGATACCTAATTTGGTGCACAGGGTATGGAAAATATTGGTGAACTATGGTACTATCTCATCCCTTTCCTGACGCAGTATGGTCCATCTTGTGTACTGGTCCTCGTAGCTTCCAACAGGGTAGTATCTTTCTTTAATGACATCCTTGAAGGAATCCCATGTAGGGGCGACCACAAATATTGCAGATTCCTCTATGGCCCTTTTCTCATAGTAAGTATCCCACCAGTCCTTAACATGGGGGACGACCTTGAGGAGTGAAAAAGTAATATTTTCCCCGTCGGAAAAATTGTGGACCAAAAAAAACCTTCAAGTGGATTCAACCATATATCTACAGTATCCGCATATATCAATCCTTCAAGTAATGGAATATAAAAATTTACTTATACCTTGAAGGGGGTTGCATGGTTGCTTGATGAAGATGCGTCTCTTATGGGGAGACATCAAAGGATCTGTAAAAAGTTATCCATCATTTCGTTCCTTTGTCATGCAAAGGCTTCCTTGAGAAATAGTTTTAAAGGATCTCCTGCTCCATCATCTTTCTTCTCATCCCCCATGAGTTTTTTTCGGGCTTGACGCGGCTAATATTGCAAAGGATTGACTGGTTCGAGTCCCAACTTCTTGTACCCAAATATTGTTGGGGACATGCACGAAGAACAATAAATGAATAGAAAATTTCTCTGATACCATTGATCATGATTTATAAGAGGAACGAAATGAATAATAGATTGAATACAATAACACAAACATACAAATAAAAACAACAGATATCCAATGAACAATAACTTCTGTTGAATAAATAAAATAGGTTGAAACTGTAAAACTACGGAGCTGAAAAAAAACATGCTTGAATGGTGGTAGCTATCTCTGAGAAGAGATGTGGTTGTTGTTATTGAATAATTCCCTTGCAGATGGGTGAATCTTCCCTTGGATTCTAGGCTCCTAATACCAAGACATAAAACAAAAATGGACACTAACATCCCTTTGAATTTATTTTAACTAATAAGAAATATAAAGAGATGTAAGAAAGTGTGATGCACCTTATCCTATGGTTCGTCCCTGCTACTCCCAATCCAAGCTTAATCTCCAAACTCTTCAACACAACTTGATACCTGTAATACAATGGACAACAAACAGAGACAAAGAACTCCTACTCTACGAGATTATATTAAATAAATTCATCTACCAAGATCGACATGCACATGCAATAAATTAGTTATTTCTTAGGAAGAACCCCCAATATATGATAATACCACTATGTGGGTTAAGCTTTGGAGGGGAAATCTTTGTTTCTCTCCTACATGCGACCTCATGTTTAACCCCTGTGTGAGAGGGGGATCCCGACTATGCTTATATGAACAATTGGATTTATCGCTCCCTAGCACAAAATTATATGTTTATCTGATGGCTTTGGAAAGTTATCCTCACAACCTATTCGAAATATATTCACTTTAAGATAATGTAGGTTCGCTACCAAATAATAAAAATGTCTGATCAATTTTATAAGCACTTCATTTTAGGGTTTTTCTTTACTCAAGGGTGTGAAAGTGAAACTTATGATGTTTTAGACTCGACTCCAAAAGAATGAAAAATAATGAGATGAAAATAATTTTCTTAAATGAATCCTACATATGGGATGGATAAGAGGTTTAACTTTCTTCAACAAAACACCCAATTTCCAATATTGGTGAAATCGGGTACTGTCTGGTCCCTTTCCGGACGCAACATGGTCCATCTTGTGTACTGGTCCTCGTAGCTTCCAACAGGGCAGTATTTTTCTTTGATGGCATCCTTGAAGGAATCCCATGTAGGGGTGACTGCAAATATTGCAGATCACTCTATGTCCCTTTTCTCATCGTATGTATCCCACCAGTCCTTAACATAGGGGACAACCTTGAGGAGTGCAAAAGTAATATTTTTCCTTTCGGAAAAATTGTGCATTGAAAAATACCCTTCGAGTAGATTCAACCATTTATCTACAGTATTCACATATATCAGTCCTTCAAGTAATGGGATATCAAAATTTACTTATACCTTGAAGGGGGTTGCATGGTCGCTTGATGAAGATGCGTCTCCCGTGTGGAGCCGTCGAAGGATCTGTGCAAAGTTATCCATCATTTCGTTCATTTTTCATGCAAGTGCTTCCTCGAGCAACAGTTTAAAAGGATCTCTTTCTCCATCATCTTTGTTCTCATCCCCCATGAGTTTTTATCAGGCTCGACGCGACCGATATTGAAAAGGATCGATTGGTTCGAGTCCCAACTTCTTGTACCCAAATCTTGTTGGGGACATGCATGAAGAAAAATAAATGAAGAGCAAACCGCTATGATACCACTAATCCAGATTTATGAGCGGAACAAAATGAATAGAAAATTGAATACAATAACACAAACATACAATGAAAAAGAACAGATATCCAGTGAACAATAACTTCTATTGAATAAATAAAATAGGTTGAAACTGTAAAACTACATAGTTGAAAAAAAATTGCTTGAATGGTGGTAGATATCTCTGAAAAGATATGTGGCTACTGTTATGGAATAATTCCCCTGTGGACAGGTGAATCTTCCCTTGGATTGTAGACCCCTAATACTAAGACAAAAAAGCACAAATGGACAATAACATCCCTTTGAATTCAGTTTAACTAATCAAAAAGAGAAAGAAATGGAAGAAAGTGTGATGCACCTTATCTTGTAGTTCATTGTTCCTACTCCCAATATGAGCTTGATCTTCAAATTCTTAAACATAACTTGATACCTGTAATACAATGGAAAACAAACAGAGACAAAGAACTCCTACTCTGCGAGATTATATTAAATAAATTCATCTACCAAGATCAACAAACTCATACAATAAATCAATCGTTTCTTAGGAAGAACCCCCAATAAACGATCTTTCCAATATGTGGGTTAAGCTTTGGAGAGGAAATATTTGCTTCTCTCCTACACACAACCTCATGTTTAACCCCTGTGTGAGAGGGGGATCTCGACTATGCTTATACGAACAATTGGATTTACCTCTCCCTAGCACAAGATTATATGTTTGTAGGATGGCTTTGGAAATTTATCCTCACAACCTATTCCAAAGCCATACACTTTAAGCTAATGTAGGTTCGCTACCAGATAATAAAAATGTCTGTTCAATTTTACAAGTACTTCATTTTAGGGTTCTTTTTACTCAAGGGTGTCAAAGTGAAACTTATGATGTTTTAAACTCTACTCCAAAAGAATGCAAAATAATGAGATGAAAATCTTTTTCTTCAATGAATCCTACATACGGGATGGAGAAGAGGTTCAACTTTCTTCAATAAAAAACCAAATTTCCACATGCAATCCACCTATCAATAATGCAACTATCTTCTTTGCTTGATTCTAATATATAAAGAAAGGAAATGAAAATCCTTTAACTCTCCATTACTTTCAATCAAAATGAAAGAGTTGAATGCAGATACAAAATACACGAAGAAAAAAAGGATTTCAAACAAAGAATGCACTCATAGGATATCAGGCACTGAAAGAAACAAGTATGATAACTCACTCAATAAAGGACTCGACAATCGATAAGAATTCAAGGAATACAAGAAATTTTAGAGAATAATCCAAAAAATGACAGGGAGAAATATAAATCACTCAAATCTCTTGACAAAACAAGAAACAAGAAAGAGCGATCCAAGATAGGTTGTGATAAGAATAAAGTCTCAAATAATTCAAAGAGAAAATATTTGAAAATTAACTTAATACCAACAAACCTTTGGAAACCTTTTCAATCAATCAAATAACAAGAAACTTCGCAAGACTCAAACCAAACCAAGAAAAAACAAGGAGAATCAATCTCACAGTTTGGAAAAGATTGCAAGATAAAAAAAGACAATGAAAAGAGTGATAAAGAGCCATAGTCTTAGCCTAAACAAAGTCACAATAAAAGGTACAGACTCTAGGCAAAAGACCTCCAACAAAGGGTTGAGAAAAACAAGGGAAAAGTCCCTAGATCTTAACAAAAACAGAGAGTAGCACTCCCTAAAACAAACAGAAAGAGCGTTATAGCGCTCCCTAAGAGATCAAAGAGGAGCATTGATCATATAACTAACATTCTGATAACCACTCTGGGGGAGCACTATTCATATAGATTCTTGAAAATGAGCTTAAAAAGGAAACAAATCAATAGAGATTGAATTGGTAACTATGTCTACTCCTTGATGAAGCAGAGGGAAGAGGGAAGGCTAAAAAACAATCAATCAAACATGATTAAACAAGGAAAAGTTTCAAATGATCCAAGGAATGAAAATTCAATGTCCTTCCCGAGTGGAGTCGCCAATTTCTGTTACAGAATAATTCCCCTGTGGATAGGTGAATCTTCCCTTGGATTGAAGACCAATAATACCAAGATAGAAAAACATAAATGGACACTATCATCCCTTTGAATTCAGTTTAACTAATCAGAAAGAGAAAGAGATGGAAGAAAGTGTGATGCATCGTATCCCGTAGTTTATCCTCGCTTCTCCCAATATGAGCTTGATCTCCAAAATTTTCAGCACAACTTTGTAAATGTTTTGAACCTACACAAAGTAGATCTAGCTAAACAATAATACACACATTTGCAGAGAGAATTGTAGAAACAAGAATAAGGAGAGAAAGAATGGAAGAATTATCATTAACCGTTATGAATAATGAATAATTTACACATGATATACTCTGTATAACTCAATGAGTTCAAATTGAGGTGAACCAAGTCACCATAGTGGTGGTCTAGAGTGATCTTTACACACACCAGTAGTTACAGGAGTGAACTGGCACCTATTCTAGTCTCTCAGGCAGTTACGAGTGTGAACTACCACCTAGTTGAGTTAACTAGTCAACTAGTCTTCAGTTAACTGACCGAACAAAGAGTAGTGAGGAGTTAACTCAGGGAATCAAGGCTAATGCACCACTCTGGTGATGATACCAAGGAAAGGTCGAATTATAATGGTGATTATCCCAATGTTTCATGGTGATGATCCCAATGCAACATCTAAACTCAACTCAACTAGTCAAACTGAAATGTCAATTGAAAGAGAATATTCTCCAGGTGGAATATTCTCTCCTAAAATACAAGAGACTGGATAATGGCTAATTATGGCTAATAAACAAATAAAACCTTAGGAAAAAGAAATCCTAGGTGTGTGTGAAGTAACTCCAACACCCCCCTGAACATCACTATGGTGAAAATAAAGATTGGGTCCCGGCAACGAGGCCATGTTAGGTACCCAAGTACAAACGAGACACTGAAAATAAAGTGAGGAAAGAGGGAAAAACTCGTGGGAAAAAATCCCCTCAAGGAACAATGTATGTAAAAAGAAGAACTACAGTTGCTAGGCAACTGTGTCCTTCACTCCAAGACGACCTCACAAAGAATGGATTTTTTGCTCAGTGAAGGTCTTAGTGAAAATGTTTGTCATTTGTTCCAATGAAGGACAGAACTGTAAGTCGATGATCCCCTCGTGTACTAAGTCACGGATGTAGTTCATGTGGATCTCGATGTGCTTCGTCTGCTGCCTCTGAAATGGATCTCTACAAAACTTCAAAGTGCTCTAGTGGTCACACTAGATGACGATCGATCGATGAAACTGAATGCCCAACTCAGTGAGAAAATGTTGTATCCACATAGCCTGAATGGTTATATTAACTAACCCTCTGTACCTTGCCTCATCTGAAGATAGAGCAATGGCAACTTGCTTCTTGCTCGACCAATAGATAGGCTTAGAACAAATATTGAGTGAGTAACCAGATGTGGAACTGCGATCAATGTTATCACCAGCCCAGTTAGAATCAGTAAACCCAATGAGATATAATGTAGAGTCTACTTCATAATGAATCCCAAAGGTGATGGTGCCCTGTACGTATCAAAGGATACAGTTTGTAGCTTTCCAATGTAGTTCATGAGGCTCTTGCATGAACCTGGAAATTGCGCCAACTACATATGAGACTTCTGGTCTGGAGTGTGTGAGATACAACAAGCTCCCCACTAGTTGTTTGTACAATGTGTTGTCAACCAGTGGAGTCTCCCTGCCATCCTCAAGTTTGACTCTTGATAGGAAAGGAGTCGAAGCAGACTTGCAGTTTGTCATGTGAAATCTCTCAAGGGGATCTCGTGCATACTTGGCTTGAGATAGTTTGATGCTTGATGCATCCTGACTGATCTCAAGTCCAAGGAAGAAGTGTAGTGGACCCATGTCCATCATCAAAAACCTGTCATGAAGAATCCTCTTGACTAGAGAAATCTTTGAAGTCGAGCAACCGATGATTAACAAATCATCGACATACAAAAATAAAGTAGAATTGAATCAACCGTCCTAAGGATGTATACATTCGGGTCTAATTTACAATGTACAAAGTTTTGTGACAACAAGTAGGAGTCCATCTTGGCATACCAGGCCCTTAGAGCCTGCTTGAGGCCATAAAAAGACTTATTCAGTCAACAAACCAAATATGAGTCCTGCATAAATCCCTGGGGTTGCTCCATGTAGATCTCCTCAGAGAGATCACCATGAAGAAATGAATTCTTCATGTCCATCTGATGGATTTCCCATCCCTTGGCTGCCATAATGGAAAGGGACGATCGAATGGAATCCATCTTTTCTACTGGAGAGAAGGTCTCATCATAGTCAATACCATGAACCTGTTGAAATCCTTTGACAACAAGCCTGGATTTGTATCTGCTGATCTGTCCATCCGGTGTGTTGTTGGTCCTATAGACCCATATGCATCTGACAAGTTTCCTCCCAGAAGGAAGGGGAACCAGATCCCAAGTCTAGTTCTCGAGGAGGGATGTGTACTCCTCCTGCATGGCGGATTCCCAAAATAGATTTCCAGCATCTTCACCATAAGACCGTGGATCTAAAGACTAAACCAAGAAAAGATGCCTGGAAGGCAATGGTTCAGTGCTAGTGAGTGAAATAGGATGCTCCTCGAAATCAGATTGAGTCCTCCTAGTATCGGCTGGATCACCTACGAGATCCCCTGCATCCTGAAGAGTAGTTTTTTCCCACTTGGGCCTCTGCTCTGGCTCTACAACTGCATATGGATGCTCTGTAAGAACCTAATTTTAAATTAAGCCTAAAATACTCATAAATTTAAACAAATAAAAATTACTTCTAATTATTTTTTTTCATTCATCATATAAGTAGCTGAAATTCATATAAGCAGCAGAAATCTAAATAACAACATGCTAATAATTTTAAATAAGCATTACATATTCATGAGAATGCGTACCTAAAAATACTTCTGTGTGATGCTAAATTCCTGACCTCTAAATGTCCTCCCTGCTGCTTTTCCCTGCTGCTCTGCCCAGCCTGTTGCTTTGACCAAACTGTGCCCCAAAACCAAGTTTTCCTCCCTGCCAACTAGGAATAGAGTCTGTGCGGCTCCCTAGCTCCAGGATATTATAAGGAATCATGGCCCCCGTGCTCAAAACCCCCAGCAAACTGGTGCCCCCCGTAATGATCCTTCCCCGACTACAAAACTCAAACTCTGAACCAACAAATCCAAGAGAACCCTCCAAAAATAATAATCCCTCCTTCCATAAGCCTCCCCCTCATATGCCCCCTTCCCCTTTCCTTATCCCCACATTCATTGTCTTATCCGATTATTAATGCTCCTTATCCGATTATTAATGTTCCTTATCTGATTATCAATGCTCCTTATCCCCTCTGTATACGTAATCCTTTAATTTAAACAATTAAATTTATTAACCCTTTTAAATTTAACACCCATGTCATTGAGTGTAATAGGTAATTAATTAATTAATCAAAATTATAACCATTAATTAATTAATAAATATTTAATTAATGTCATTATACCAATCTTTGTTTAGTTAATAACATGCTAGGAAAAAATAATTACCTAATAAATTTTTACTTAATAATCCCTAAACATATATTCAACTAGGGTTGTTACATACACCCACCCTTCAAGAAACTTCGTCCCAAAGTTAAGGTGTCTTATGGTACAAAGGAAAAGAAACATGGTTCACACATTCATAACAATTAACCGACATTATCAGTAAGTAAGTCAAGAAAACTCATACATACTAGCATATATGTACAAGAAATGCATGTGTAGCTAGTACATACATGTCTCGTGCATGTACTAATCCAATCAGCAAGACTAGTCTTTTATAAAAGACAACAAACCAATGAATTGTTTGAGAAATCCTTTAATTACTATTATCCAGTTCAACAATTTTTATTTAGACAACCGTGGTTTAGTTACGTAATTATGAATATTCAAATATACACATTTTTTTTTTTTTTGAAGGGAAAAACATTAAATTCCACCACAAGACAGATCTTCATACCTTCTCAACTATTACTACTCATCCTTCCTCCCTAACCTACTTCCATCTCCATTTCTATCCTTCCTCTGCTAGACTATCTTGGAGCGTCAACTATATTGACCTAATTCCAAATAGAACCCATAAGCGGAAGTGTCGCTATCTCAACCAAACTTCCCTAGCAGGCATCTGACAATCATCATCACACGTCTTGGGGAGCGTGAACTAACATCGTCCTCCCATGACTTCAGGTTTCGGAGGATACACGGTGGGAAATGCCTCCACCCC
>JZKD02S1836013.1:609211-631062 GCA_000966675.3 Picea glauca
ACTATCACAAGAATGGCATTGTGTCTATGAGATGTGAGCGGAAACCCCACAACAAAATCCATGGAAATGACTTCCCATTTGGACATAGGAACATCATGTGGTTGTAGGAGGCCTGTCAGGTGATGGTGGTCGACTTTCACTCATTGACATTCTAGGAACTTGGCGACGAAATTGACTACATTGAGCTTCATGCCTACCCAGAAGAAGAGTTTCCTTATATCTGCGTACATCTTCTTCACACCCGTATGCACACAATAAAGTGCTCTATGGGATTCCTTAAGTATGATTCTTCGAATATCCCCATCCTCAGGGATGTACATCCTTCCTCGATATCTTAATAGTCCATCTATTTCTAAACCATATCCTTCATACTTTGGATCTAACTGCCTCCTACTCTGGAGGTTTGAAGTAACCTTTAAATACCAACTGTCTCGTTGGAGTTGTGCCAACACATGTTCCCTCAGATTGACCTTTAAGGTTACCAAGGAGAAGATACATGGGCTCCTACTCAAGGCATATGCGACCACATTTTCCTTTCCCTTGATGTACGAAATACCAAAATCGTACTCACTCATAAACTCACTCCATCGCCTTTTCCTGGTATTTAGATCTCTTTGAGTGAAAAGATGTTTTAAAATTTGATGGTCTGTTTTGAGCTCAAAGTTTCACCCCACAAGATAGTGCCTCCAAATTTTCAGAGCTAGCATTACAGCTGCCAACTCTAAATCATGAGTCGCATATAAATCTTCATGTTTCTTAAACTTCCTTGATGCATAAGCTATAACTCCTCCATCCTGCATTAGCATGGCCCCCAACCCTTGCTTCGAGACATCCATGTAGACTGTGAAGTCCTTTTCCATATTCGACACTCGTAGAATTGGAACACTAGTTAGTAACCTCTTAAGCTCAATGAATGTACTATCACACTCTTCTGTCCATTCATACTTGACCCCCTTACGCTGCAAGGTGGTGATGGGTTTCGCTATTTTGGAAAATCCTTCCACAAATCTCCGGTAATAAACTACTAGCCCCATGAAGCTTCTCACCTCATGGGCATTTTTTGGCACTGGTCACTCCATAATGGACTTTACTTTTTCTGGGTCCACAGAGATTCCTTTGCCGGAAATGATATGACCTAAATAGTGAATCTCTTTCTAGAAGAAGGAACACTTCGACAGCTTCCCATACAATTTTTTCTCTCTAAGGTGGGACAACACTATTCCCAAGTGTTCCTTGTGTTCTCTTTCATTCTTGGAATAGATGAGGATGTCATCTAGAAATACTTGTATAAATCGATCTAAGTACTTCTGAAATACGTCGTTCATGAGGCTCATGAATACTGCTAATGAATTGGTCAATCCGAAAGGTATGATGACGAACTCGTAATGTCCAAACCGAGTTTGGAAGGAAGTTTTTGGGATATCACCTTCCTTAATCCTTAACTGATGATACTCTGATCGCAAATCGATCTTTGAGAATACCGCTACTCCTTTCATCTGATCAAAAAGGTCATCTATTCACGCCATCAGGTACCTATTTTTCACTGTAGCACGGTTCAAGTCCCTGCATTCTATACATAATCGTAAGGATCCATCCTTCTTCTTCACAAAAATTATTGGTGCGCCCCAAGGTGAGACACTGGGCCTTATTAGCCCTAAGTCCAGTAACTCTTTCAACTGCATTTGCAATTCACAAAGTTTCGGTGCTGTCATCCGATACGGAGTCTTGGAGATTGATTTTGCACCAGGTTTTAGCTCAATAGTAAAATCAAGCTCCCTCTCAGGAGGTAATCCTGGTAACTCATTCGGAAAAAAATCCTTAAATTCTAACAATACTGAGTACTGATCCAATGAGGGTCCCTTCCGTTCATTCACTGCTTCCACTACATACAATCGACACCCTTGTCTCAAGCATCGCTTAAACTTCATAGTTAATATAAAGTGTAATGACACTTTTCTCCATACACCCTAGATCTCTACTGGCCTTCCTTTGTCATCAACACAAAGCACCCTCTTTGCGAAACAATCTGCCAAAGCTCGATGAGCTGCTAACCAATCCATTCCAATAATTAGGTCATATGCCCCGAGAGCAGTGACGTATACCTTCAACCTGGTAGTACACACTCCCAGGTCTACTATACAATTATCGAAACTAGGTCCTACCGCTTGTTTTTCCCTCGAAGCCATCTCGACTTGTTTAAAGTCATCGTGCTCGTAGGCTGCCAACCCACTCTTTTCTAATGCAGATGGTGAAATGAAACTATCTGTCACACTAGAATCAAACAAAATCTTAACATTGATATGATTTAGCGTACCTGATGACTCCACCACCATGGATTGATGTTCATCCTGGCGATTATTAACCGCTGCGTAAATTTGGTGGCTACTACTTGATCTCCCCATCGATGCCTTTCCTTCTCTATGCACAAACCCTAATTGTAACTCTAGGCAGTCATGTTGGTAATGGGGTCCTCCGCACCCCCTATAGGTAGCACGAGATTGAACCTGTGCACTGTTATGTGACTGTCTCTTAAATGAGTTCCTTCCCCTGGAACCCCTGCCCCTACTAGTTGTTCCATGAGATGGTCATAGACCTGTCTGCGTTGTTGGCGATGAACAAGATACTGCACTCTTTTCCATTGAAATCCCTGTGGCTACTATCCTTGGCACGACTCTGTTACCATATGGCGGTGGCCTTGAGCCCCCTCCCCTAGGAAATGTCCTTGGGGCCTTTCCTACGAATCCAGAGCGATGTGAAAATGTGGGTCTTGTACCCCCGGTTAAGTTCATGTGTTCCTCCGCATAACGAGCATTTTCCATCGCTTCTACTACTGAAGACGGTTTCCACATCCGCACCTTAGCTCTTATCTTAGGGTTCAATCCATGGACGAAGCACTCTCCCTTTCGTTGGTCATTATCCATATACGAAACATTGACCAGTTCCATAAATCTGATCTCATATTCTTCTACAGTTCTATTTCCCTCTACTAAGGCATGAAATTCCCCTACCTGTTGTTCCTCATAGTACGCTGGCAGATATTTCCTCTGGAACCTCTCCTCAAAAATTTCCCAAGATACTGTGTCTGGGGTAAGGTGTAGTTGTCTTTCCAGGTTGCCCCACCAGTTCAAGGCGTTGTCTCTTAAATAAAAAATTTCGATCTTTTCCTTTGAGTTGGATGCATAGTCCCTTAAGGAAAAACACCTTGTCATGCCTTCCAACCATGCTTTCGCGCATTCACTGGCGCGACCCCCAACAAACTCCAGAAGTTTGATCTTCTGTAATTCTCGAGTTATGTCTTCGGGTGGAGGTCCTCCCCCTGAATCCCTTGATGCTTCCTGATTACCCGTTCCAGACGGTGGGGTTTCCACTTTAGTCCCTGCCGGTTTTCGCCCCTTTAAAGTCTCATTAATGGTTTCCAATGGGTGCAGTATGAGGGCTAGTTTGGGCAATGGTGGTGGTGGCGTTGGTGGTGTTGGTGGTGCTTGCGAAAACGCTCCCCTGCCTCGATTCCCTCGAGTCCTAACCATCCGATGTGCTTTAACCTGCAACAACCAAAGTTGTCAGGGTGAGTTCAAGGACGTTTCAAATTGGTGCTACTGAAACTAGAAATAGGGTTAGGCGAAAGTTTTCTTTACTTGTCTGTAAATAGACATTACTCCATTAGGGGATTGGCTATGTTAGGATTAGGATTAGGCACCTAAGATCAATTTCTTTGCCCCTATATAAAAAAAAACTATTGGTTCCCTTTCCCTGTAGCTACGTTAGCCTTGCGCCATACTTGCCAATTCCTATGCTTACTCTCCTAGTGCATATGTCGCCTCCTTCCCGCTTGTCCTAGTCTAAGTCCTTTTAACTTTTTGCTTACAACTAAATATCCTCCGATGCTTGACTCATGAGCTTTTCCTTGGCACATAGTCTTGGCATTGTCGAATGTTGCATTGAGATTTAGCGTTGACTTTGACTCGTGGAATGGAGTGGAGGGACTTGGTTCTTAGCTCGATGAGTTGTGTGTACGGTCTCGTGAACCTGATGCTTGGAAAATCGGAATTTATACTTGGGATACAAATATCAGCAGCGCTAAATAAGCCTTTACCTTGATTTCTAGTGCATTCACTAATTATGATTCAACTCGATTAGTTGGCTCCATATCAATAGATTAGGTAATAAGCCAGTTAGTCTTAATCTTCATACTGTATCTTCCTAATAATAATACCACTCTAATTCCTACAGTGTTACCATTAATCTAATTAAATATAAGAATTTTTTTGTAAAGACTTATGAGGGCGTGTTGGTGTTAGTGTTCTTCTTAAGGCGCTTCGCTTGGTGGGGGGTCTTGGGTTCAAAACCCATGGATTCTCTAATATTTTAATTTAAATAAATTAATGATAATTACTTTTAATTAATTTACTATACTTAGTTTTAATTTGTTGCATATATTTAAATATATGTATGTATATCATATTATATATATATATATATATTTAATAATTAATAATAAAAAAATTACAATTTAAACCATTGAAATTTAAATTTAAGAATAATTTAAAAAGTTAATTTAAATAAATCAATAAAATATCAAATTAAATAAAATAAATATTACTTAAGATAAAAATAAAATAAAATAAAATAAATTCCATACGACATCGTGGGTCCTCGCATGAGGCCCATGTGCCCTAAACCCTAAATGCACTTATCTCAATACCCCTAACCCTAATCGTCCTGTAGCTTGTTTCATTTGCGATTGCGAACGCACCCTGAGCCTCTCCTGCTCTGCAACTGCAACGGAGCTCTGGAAATGGCCGGAGATCTGGTAATGGCCACGGGCTATTTCTCATGGCGTTATGTGCAGGGTTGGTATTTGTTTGGGCTAAATAGGGTACAACATTCCAATTTTATTTGAATCTTTTGTGGATTGATCCAACCTGGTCGGTAGAGTGGTACAATGATGCCCACCTTCAAATTTGCATAGTTAATTTTTCTATCTTAAATTTTCTCATGGTAGTTTAGGGTTGGTATTTCTTTTGGTGTAACAACACTGCGATTTGATATGAATATTTTGTTAAATTTTCTCAGAGTTTGTGGCGTTTGTCCATCAACTCTGTGATAGGGGAGGTCTCAGTGTTGTGCGTTGGCTATTGGGTTTTTTTTTTGTTTGGTTTTATTAATTATTTTTTTGATAACAATTTTTTTTTGTTTTGTGTAGTGTTTGCAGGTCTCGTGAGCTCTCTCTCCTTGGTTGTGTTTGGTGTGGCATGGTAATGGTCGTGTAAAGACCAACTGTGAATGAAATGGATTCACATCAACCTTGTGAACTAGGTCAGGAACACTAAAGAAATGAACCCATCCTTCCACGGATACGACTAGGATTAGACCATCGCCTAATAAGGCTAGAATGTGAATACCATCTAGTGAAACATCTACAATTCTCAACTCCTGAATCGTTGATTCTTTCTACTGATTGTTTTTCAGGTCCTTTGCCAACCGTAAAAGTTATGTGGTCTTCAGAACACAGAAGCCCTGTGGATGCGCAACAAAGGTGAAGCCGAAGTGATTGGAAACGACGATGGCCTGCAAGGGAGAGGATTGAGCATCGAATTTGTGTTGTTCGGAGGATCGAATTACAAGAATCAGAACACCGATTCTTTGAAACAAAATAACATCGTCTGTAGCGTCCCTCTCTCCCTCCCATATCTCCATTTTAGAAGAATTTTTTTTTTTGCCAGGGAGGAATATGTTATTGTTATTCTATTACCACATCTAAATATTATTATGAGGGTAATTACATCTATAATGATGAGGTTCGGCACATGAATTTCTTTGAAGGTGAGGATCTCTAACTCTTAGTTTTTTCTCTTATTTCCTTTCCCATTAAGTTAGGTTATCTCATCTCTCTCCAGTGACACATTTCCTGCTTGTGTTGTTTCTCATTCTTTTTTTTTTTGGGCTAGTCTCATATAGAATACTTTTGTTGTGTTCTAACATAAACATTCTATTAAAAAAAAAAAGACTTTGGCTGAATACATGCTGCAGAACTTTGTTGTTTCTGTTTCGTTTCAAGAAAACCTCAATTGGAAAGTGATGCTTAGCAACCAGATAGATGGGATTTAATTTGTGCTGCGATTGGCGTAGGCACAATCATTGTCATGATATCTGTTCCAAGAAATCCTGAAGCGGGTGAGTGGGAATTGCTATAATTCGTTGGAAAATTTCATTATTCGCTTCAACCACAAGTGTTTTTTTTTTAAATATCCGTTTTTCATATTAGTTATTTATCGCCTAGAAAGGGGCAATCTTTGACCTGCTTTTCCATTTCGAGTGGTGTTGAAAATGTGTTCAAGATTCTTTTGATAAAGCTGTCTATTCATACGACAAAGAAACCTTTGAGAAGATTTTTCGGATGCATTTATTTTGTATTTGGCTCTTCTGCACCTTACATTGTTTTCCACGATTCAGTGCCCTTCTTGAGATGGGCTCGTGAGAAGGGGCTTCGTGTGGGGATTGTAAGCAATTCAGAGTATCGTTATTAGGATGTTATATTGCCTGCATTGGGTATGAATCAGGGGTTCATATCCTCTATTTGTTATTTAGACAGATTTATGTCATATCCAGATATATTTTTTTGACAAAATGACTGAGAAATATCTCATGCTACGCTCTTGCTATTCTCTATTGGGTTGGATGTTAACTAGTTCCCTGGTGTGGTGAATTTAAATGTTATAGCCATAGCATTTATGGTTGATATCTTTGGCTTATTCTCGTTATCACAGCCATAGAAATTATTCTTTACTTGGGTCCGTTTGTTCTTGTTTTCACAACCACAATCATTTGCATTTGCTTGTTCGCATACATCACTTTTTTTTTGTTTTATTTATTTAGGAAGAATTATGTATAAATATATATATATAGATCTACATATATACTAAAAAAAAAACAATTGTGCTGTGTGCTTGGCTTGCAGGTTAGGTGGAGTTGGATCTTGGAGCTCAGACTTATCTAATTAAAGGGTTTCAAGGTTGTTTAAATATCTCGGTGGGTACAGGTCCATTCCTAAGTTGGGTAGGCAGGTAGGTAGGCCCTTAAGGCTTCATATTGTGAACTACAACTCTGATACCATTATGTAAGAACCTAATTTTAAATTAATCCTAAAATACTCATAAATTTAAACAGATAAAAATTACTTCTAATTAATTTTTTTCATTCATCATATAAGTAGCTAAAATTCATATAAGAAACAGAAATCTAAATAACAACATGCTAATAATTTTAAATAAGCATTACATATTCATGAGAATGCGTACCTAAAAATACTTCTGTGTGATGTTGAATTCCCGACCTCTGAATGTCCTCCCTGCTGCTCTGCCCAGCCTGTTGCTTTGACCAAACTGTGCCCCAAAACCGAGTTTTCCACCCTGCCAACTAGGAATAGAGCCTGTGTGGCTCCCTAGCTCCAGGATACCATAAGGAATCCTGGCCCCCTTGCCCAAAACCCCTAGCAAACTAGTGCCCCCTGTAATGATCCTTACCCGACTACAGAACTCAAACTCTGAACCAACAAATCTAAGAGAACCCTCCAAAAATAATAATCCCTCCTTCCGTAAGCCTCCCCCTCATATGCCCCCTTCCCCTTTCCTTATCCCCACATTCATTTTCTTATCCGATTATTAATGCTCCTTATTCAATTATTAATGTTCCTTATCCGATTATTAATGCTCCTTATCCCCTCCGTATACGTAATCCTTTAATTTAAACAATTAAATTTATTAACCGTTTTAAAATTAATACCCATGTCATTGAATGTAATAGATAATTATTTAATTAATTAATTAATCAAAATTAAAACCATTAATTAATTAATAAATATTTAATTAATATCATTTTACCAATCTTTGTTTAGTTAATAACATGCTAGGAAAAAATAATTACCTAATAAATTTTTACTTAATAATCCCTAAACATATATTCAACTAGGGTTGTTACATGCTCTGACTCTGCATCTGACTGTACTGACTCTGAATCTGAATCTAAATCATCTGAGTCCTCTGAATTAGAACTCTCGCCTAAAGAAGAGTCGTCATGTGCATGCTCATCATCTCGGACAAGTGGAAGAGTAAAGGTGTCTGCATGCAGCTGCTGAGGTACATGCGAGACACTTTCCTCAAATTGGACACTATGCTTAATGATGAGCCGGTTCAAGGAAAGATCAATAAGCCGATGTCCCTTCATACCGTCAGGGTATCCAACAAAAATGCACTCAGTTCTCTGTGGATCAAGTGCCTTCCTCTTTTTTGAGGGAATCCTGGCCCATGCACGTGAACCAAAAATATGAAAGTGGGTCACTTCCGGTTTGAGACCACTCCAAGCCTCGTAGGGGGTCTTATCCTTGACAGATTTATGGGGAGATCTATTTTGGGTGTATGTTCCACAGTTAAGGGCTTCGGCCCATAGTCTCTGTGGTAGTGACTTTGCATGGAACATGCAAGATGCCATCTCCTTTAGAGATCGGTTTTTTCACTCAACAACTCCATTTTGTTGCGGAGTGTAGGGAACTGTATGCTGCAACTGAATCTCTGCCTCATGGAAAAGATTGTGGATCTCATGATTCACAAACTCTCCCCCATTATTAGTTTGAAGGACTTTAATCTTCTTTCCAGACTGTATCTCAACCAAATCTTTGAAATCTTTGAGGTGTTGAAAGACCTCAGATTTTTGCCTGAGAAAGTAGATCCATTTAAAATGAGAGAAATCATCAACAAAAATGAGAACAAACCTCTATTTTCTGATCGATGGATGTGTAAAAGGACCCATGAGGTCACTGCAGATTAGACCTAAAGGTGCAGAAGTTCGCTAAGACTTTCCCTTATCGAATTTCTCTTGAGGGTGTTTTCCGAGAACACGTCCCTCACATACTCCCTTTGAGAAATGGATGTTTGGTAGACCATAAACTAATTTTATCTTGCTAAGTTGTCGCATGTATATGAAATTCAAATTTCCAAATCTTTTCTGCCATATCCTACTACTTTCATTAGCATGAGTAAGCAATAAAGCAGAATCAGGTTCATTGAATTCAGAAAATGTGTACAATCTAGACTGATGATTTACCTCACCAGTAGAAACCCTAGACTTGGTTTGCATGTCGCAGATGTCCATGGAATTTGGTGTGAATATGAATTTATTTCCGGTGCCTAAATTTTTCATCTAATACACAGAGAGAAGGTTGACATAAATCTTGGGAACATGCAGAACATTCTCAAAGCTTCCGTTGGTGAGTTCAATCCTTCCTTTGCTAGTGACTTCGATAGAAGAGTTGTCCCCCATTAGAATAGGAGGACATTTGTATGCATCCAATGAATAATAGACTGCTTCTGCGGCAACCATGTGATGTGATGCTCTTGACTCTATGATCCAAGCATCGGGAGAGGAGTTGATGGCAATCACGGCATGGCTAGAATTGCCTTTCTTAGAATTTGGATCTTCTGGCTTCTTCTTCTTTGCACCCTCGGGGATGATATCTCCAAGGTTGTTTTGTTGAAGTATCTGAGACATCATATCTATTTTTTTTTCATGCATGCAAATTCCAAATGGAATCATTTGTGACAGTATGTGCATTTCTCTCCTTTTCTTCCCTTTTCTCCTTTTGATCCGAAGGCATCGGTGAAGGGTTTTGTGTACCCTTCCTTCTTCGTATGTGCATTAGATTTCCACTTATATTTATCTTTAGAGTTCTGATATTTTTGTATGCCATCATACACAGTGAGTGCATGCGCCCTTGGGCCTTTTATTGCGCCCATGTTTATGAGAATGGTTTGCTCTTGTGTCAAGGATTCGATAAAGTCCTCAAGATAAGGCATCTTCCAGGTGGCTCCAGAGGCAAATTTGATAGTATGGAATGTGGATATGAATACATATAATTCAGGTCCAAGCTTGGAGAGAATGGTGAGAACCATTTGTTTATGATTTGCCAATTTATCAACCCCGCAAGATTTGATTTGGGACAGTAAATCCTTGAATTTTGTAAAGAAATTTTGGATATTGTCGAAGATTTTTGGATCCAATGTGAGTAGCTCCACCTCCAGCATGTGTCCCCTCATCTCATCTTGTTTTCCAAAGAGCCCTTCCAATATTTTCCAGGCTTCATTAGGAGTCTTACAGGAAGATATGTGAAAAAGGAGATCGGGAGAAATAAGACTGCAAATTGTTCCGAGTGCCTCATCCATGCGATTTAAGTACTTGGATTTTTCTATGGATGATGTTAGCTCTGTATATGTATTCATGGTTAAACTATACAACCCTCTGTATTGGATATGTATGGTTATTTTCTCCTTCCTTGAAAAATAGTTGTAAGGTGTAAGAATTAATTCTTTTTGGAATTCCATCTTTCCGCTGTCTTCAATCTTTTGTACTTGCAAAATTTTTTTTTGGGTGTAGATTTTGCTTAGCAGTCCGTTGGATCTGATACCATGTAAATGTGTTGAACCTGGACATAATAGATCTATATAAACAATAATACACACATTTTCAAAGAGAATTGGAGAAAAAAGAAGGAGGGAAAGAATGGAAGAATTCTCATTAATCGTTATGAATAGTGAATAATTTACACATGATATACTCTCTATAACTCAATGAGTTCGACTTGAGGTGAACCAAGTCACCATAGTGGTGGTATAGAGTGATATGGACACACACCAATAGTTATGGGAGTGAACTTCCACCTATTCTAGTCTCTCAGGCAGTTAGGCGAGTGAATTGCCACCTAGTTGAGTTAACTAGTCAACTAGTCTTCAGTTAACTGACTGAAAAAAGAGTAGTGAGGAGTTAACTTAGGGAATCAAGGCTAATGTGCCACTTTGGTGATGATAACAAGGCAAGGTCTAATTTTCATGGTGATGATCCCAATGGAACATCTAAACTCAACTCAACTAGTCAAACTGAAGTGTCAACTGAATGAGAATATTCTTCAGGTGGAATATTCTCTCCTAAAATATAGGAGACTGGATAATGACTAATTATGACTAATAAACAAATAAAAACCTTAGGAAAAAAAAATCCTAGGTGTGTGTGAAGTAACTCCAACAAACTTGATACCTATAATACAATGGACAACAAAGAGAGACAAAGAACTCCTACTCTATGAGATTAGATTAAATAAATTCATCTACCAATATCGACAAGCACATGCAATAATACACAAGATTGAAGGGAATAGGCCAAGTATATTGATGAGAAATTTAAAGAAATACTTACAATCATGGATGATGTTGCAACAACTTCTCCAGGTCCTCCTCATCCAACCCTTGCATGATTCTCCCAAGATCATAAGTTTGATATCAAAAAGTTTCCTCCCTTCACCTTCGAATGGCCTCCTTTTAAAGGCTTGGGAGGCTCAACCACTATGAGTATATTTGGGGATTGGTTGAGGATATGAATCCTTTAGGTTAGGATCTGATCCTAGGATAGCACCATAGGATAGTATTTGATCCAAACGAAACTCATCTCCAAGAGTTGGCCTTCATAAAGAGGCGAGATTCTCCAAAATTTCCTCTAAACAAAATCAGTGCTCCCCTCTAGTTAGACATAGAGCGTTGATCCTAGATAAGCACTCCCTAAATCAGGTAAGGGGGGAATTGATATATGGGGTAGCGCTTGATAAGCATGTCTAGGGGACACTTCCCTTCAAAAATGCCAAAAAATGGTCGATTTTTCAAGTAAAAAGTGTCTTTATGGCCTTGAAATGATGGGTTTCTTCCTCCAATATGACTTAGGTATCATGGAAAATTCTCTTTGATCGTTTCAAGGGGTTAAAACACATATAAACATATATAAAAGTGCATGTGACACTTAGTAAGGTGCATACGACACTTGACAACACTTGCAACACTTACCAAGGTGCATACGACACTTTTATGACTCTTGCGACACTTAGGGTGAGATACTTAAGTGTGTCATTTTGATGTGTAACAGCTGCTACGTGCATCTGTCTGAGAAAAATGATTAAAATAAGGCTCCAGAAGAATTTTTAACATTAATCATGAATGCCAAAACCCTAGACATCCAAAAACCTAACCCTAGGAGTTGAAATGCCAAAAGTTATGTGGGCCCCGATCGGTAAGTTGGTACCTCAACTTCCCAGGGTTGTAAAATTTTCATATGGCCTTTGTTTTAGGCTTGTAATATCCCAATGGAAAGGTCTTTTCAATAACTAGACATTATTCCATCAAAATGTAACTCCATCTACAGTTTGATTGTGGAAAGCCAAAAAAACATTGTCTACGGCCCCAAAATGGCCTTTGAAGTACAAAAATATCTACTGACATGAAAACTTCCAAAATAATCTAGCTGGATTCGGTGGGCATCCACCAATATCCCCATGGAATCTGTGTAGGGATTAAAACATCCCTATAAGTGTAGAACCCACAATTACAAGGAATTACAGAAGAAGTGTTGAACTAAAACTATCAAGATGAGTTGGTTGGAATAGGTGGGTGCCCACCAATATCCACCTGCATGAATTCCCATAGTGCAATAAATATTAGCTTGGTGAGAGGATCCTACTATAATTGTTTCCATAGACAGACAAAAGACAAAAAGACATGGTATTCCTACAACATAAAAAAATAAGATACAATGGGACTTACGTTAGTCGTTCTAGCATTCAATTCCATAGACTACATGCAAACTCCTCTTGGTGACTTGATCAACCACTAATCAATTCCATAGAATACATGCAAACTCTTCTCAGTGACTTGATCAACCACTAAAAGCAACTGATCGTCAAGAATCAAAGGATGAAATTTGACCAAATGAGAGTAGTTTTGACAAAGGAACACAAAAAAATTATCAAATAAAATCATACTTAGCAGAAATTAGTCCCTACACTTTAGGCATGAATGCAATCCTCACCAAATTTCTAACATGTTTCGCGAATGGATCTTGCAGGATCAAAATAACATAGGAACTCATCCTATAACATCAATGTTGGTAATATTATACAACATATGCATGAATTTGGGATATTTTATTGCCACAACATTAGGAAGAGTACAAAGTCAAAGAAAACTTGAAGTACAAGAGTAGGAATGGCTCCAAGAAGGAAGAAATGCACAAATGGAGGCCACAATAGCCTCGAAGCATATCTAATACATTCACCGCCAAGTTTAGTAGATGTAGGAGAAGTATAAACTTCACTTAGTCATAGTACAAGATGCCTATGCACATGAAAAGATGGACTATTTTATTGGAAAAAAATGTCTATCACAAGAGAGTAGGCATTAGAAGACTAGTAGGATTTTGAAATCCAACTTAAGAAGATTCAAAACTTGCAAACGATATCCCTTCATAGTAGATCCCCCTAGCATCGCCTCCATGGCCATGGTTCAAGTTCTTCAACCCTATCACATTGAATAATCAGCCAACTATGCCAACACAATCAACCCATACCACTAGCATACAAATGGATAATCCATCATTTCATTTTTTTGTAATTTTCTATGATCTTCAATTCCCTACTTCTTCAGGACAAATAAGTCTTTGAGCTTGAGGGAGATGTTGGAGGGGCTTATTCAATTGGTCGACTAGGCCAAATGGTTGACAATTATAGATAGTAAGTCAACCAGGAAGCATAATCGAATAGTTAGTGGATTCTACTAACTGCTTGGTTGGGTCAACCCACCAAGCTAGTTATGATATTCGTAACTACCTTGTTCTATTTTAAATATATAAATAGACATGGGTCTACAATGTAAGTTGTTGATGATCATATAACAATGAAAACTACTTGTCATTGTTTCCACCATTATTTTCTTCTATTCCACCATTACTACATTGTATATTATGGTTGTACGATTACACTACGGGTAAGTTCTTAAATATTCTATTGATTATTTGATTTTTCTATGTGTATCTTGACCTAAGGTCTACAGTGGGGAAAGGTTTTCTACTTAGGGATGTGAAAGTTCTCCCTTCCTCATACCACTTAGCTAGGATATTATAATAGATATGTTCACTTATAAAAACTTTGAGGAAGTTATTGGTGAAATGAATTCCATCCTTCGATATTTTATAAAGAATTCAAAATTAGTTGATGTAAATGATCCAAAATAGTTTCTTTGATCATTCAAATTTATCCTTGAGCTAACATTTGTATGTTGAATTAGGTACCTAATTACTTCTACATAACGTATCATTGGAGATCTAGATGCTACATGGTGTATGGAAGATTGTTTTAAATTTTTTTCTATAAAGAGCTCTTCTTCTTCCCCTTTTCTGATTAAATCTTGTTTCTTCCCCTTTTCTAATTAAACAAAATAGTTCACTATACTTGTGGGATCCATGAAAACTATTACTCTATGAAATGTCTTCATAAGTGAGAAATTTAGCATCTCTATCAACCTAAGATTCAACCATGGGCTACCTTCCTTTGGCAAGCTCCCTTTCCTTTCTACATGAGGATTGTGTAATTGTGAGAGTTTGTTTGTCATTTTTGTCTCCTTTACAAACCGTATTTGACCCTTTGATTGGTATGTAATCAGTCTGTCCGATTCACCTTCCTTTTTCCCTTCATACCCTTTAACATCCCTATGGAAATCCATGCACGTTTAGCTCAATCCCTATGGAAATCCGTGCAAAATAAAAAGCAAGGTATGCAAAGTTTAGCTCAAAATTTTCATTAAAACACATAAATAACTAATTTTAATTAATTTGAAATGGAAACCAATTAACGGATAGAAATGTTGATCCTGACCTGAGGTGCATTCCATTGTATCATAGTTTTTTATTCAGTTGGCAATTATACTTTGATTTCTTAATGATTAATGTGTAAGGATAAAACAAACAAATCAGGGGGCTCAAACAAATAGATAACTGAATTAGAATTAAGTAAAGTTTGAATGTGCATATTTGTTTCAAATGGATAAAACAATAAAAGAAACGCCTATCTCAATTAAAACAAGAAGTCGCTAATGGAGCATGGGCGTTTCGAAATTAAGAGGGGAGTCCAATCATTGCTTCAATGCACATAGTATTGAAACAAATACTATTCCGTTTCAATTTTGACCTTTAACAGTAAAATACCAAGGTTAATATGCATTAATTCTTAAGTTCAAAAGGGTGGTAATTCAAGTTGAAGCAACAATAAATCAGGCTGTGATAGGACATGTCTTATATGAGTGTTAATGAGTAGTGAATTACATACATTAAGCATTGAATTCAAATTTTTAAAAATCAAGTCACATCCGAAAAGAGCTCGAAATCGAATGAGGAAAACTCTATGAATCAAGTCCTCTTTGAAAATTGGGACACTTACTCACTACTACTAGGTGAGGGAAGCCGTGATTTTGAAATTGAGGGGATTGATCCTAAATCAGGGAATGATTTCATGTGGAAGAGGCATGAACTTGGTTGTGAGGGACGATAAGAAAATAAAAGAACAATTTCACATAAAGAAGGCTAATTTCAAGGTCAGGTATGAGTGATAAAGCAAGACCCCATGTCACAAGCATTTGTAAATGAAAGTTATGATCATAATGAAAGTTAAAAAAGAATTTACACATACAAAAAGTGTGGAAGTGATTTAACATGTGTGTACATAGAGTTGTGGTAAAGTAATTCGATTGAGAAATCAGGACCCTATGACACTATAGTTGTAAATGGAAGGCCCAATTGGGACATCGAAGTCGATCATTGAATCGGGATGAAGTTACAACAAAGTTAGTGACTAGAGGGCCTAATTTTGACATTTTGGCCTAATCAAGAACAAGTGATTTTCAAAGGGAATAATTGAAGAAGGTTTCAAAATAATATAACTAATAAAATCCCATAAAACGAGTTTGAAAGTCTATATGGTCCATACTCTATGACTAGTGACGAGAGGTTTCAATCTAGAAATTGAGGCCAAAAACAAAATTGGGGTAAGGAAACACCAACAAAGTGAACAAGAGGGATGATTTCTCAATCATAACAAGTTTTGACTTGGTCGAATTCAAAAGATAAAAAAAATAAGTTAGAAAGAAAGAAAATGATTTGAATAGTTTGAAAAGAAAGCAAGAACCAATTAAGATATTGGGGATGATTCTAAAATGCGTACATTGCAACATCAAGTTAGTGACTAGAGTGTTGGATTTGGTAATAGAAGTGGATGCCAAAATAGGGACCTATCCATACCACATTTGGCAAAAGAAGGGTTTGATTTAGTAATTAGTCAAATTTCCAAACCATGGGCTTCATCAAGTGAAACTAGTGAAAAAGAGGGCTAATCTAGAAATTGAGGAATGAAAGAGTTGGAACATAGAAGAAAAGAAATTAAAACTATATAATTAATAAATCTTAAGAAATTAACATAATAAAAATATAGGTGAAGCATGAAAATCCATCTAACTTGACTGGTTAAAGGAAAGGATTAGTGCAATAAGGAAATAAAGAATCAAGGCAATAAGTCAATAAAGAATCAAAGTCAATGTGTAACCCTAAATAAAAAAGCATATTGTTCTTGACCAATGACAAAAAAGTAAGGTCCCAAATTCTAAATAAAACTAAAACTTTGGGGGTTGTTGAGGGCTTAACAATCTATTTACAAATTTAGTTCCACATAATATTTAAAAAATAAATAAATACAAGTTTGTCATTGGCTAAAATTTCTAATTATTTTATATTAAAATCAATAACTAACAATATTTAAAAGTAAGGTTTCAATCAAGAATGTGATACTTTTCTTCTAATTTTATTGTCACACAAAATCATTTTCTTAATGGTCATTAGAGTATGGTGTGACCACAATTAGATTGTTGTGTGTTCGTGTAAAATGACACTACTTTCTCCAATATACCATCTCTTGATCTCTAACTTTAATTTTATATATACATGTGTGCATCTATGCAGTCTGCATACTTTAGATTTTTTATTTAGGATACTCTAAGATCTCTTCATTATTTATCTACTCTATTTTCTCTATAAAAATTCAAATGTCATCACTCCTCTCTGTGTAATTTATTAATCAGCTAAATTTACAATTCTTTATATTTCTCTCATGTACAATAACTTTGAATGAAAAAGTTATGTTACCATAGAGTTGTTATATGAAATCTCCACTTATAACAATAAAATTGAGTTGTTATATGAAATCTGCAGTTATATTAATAGAATTGTTACATGAAATTTCCACTTATACCAAATGTTAATCTCATTTTGGTTTAATGTTTTTTTTTAAGTCTATCTCTACCTTAACATTTTAAAATATTTCACAAACTTACATCAAGTAACCTACATCAAGTAGTAATATAATCATAGGTATGAGAATGATATACACTAAACAAAATCACAACTTTGTTGTCATCATTTTGTATAGTATATACTAAAAATAGATAGGAATTTTATAGTTATTTAATATTATTGTCTTTAATGGATTCATAAAATCTCCTAAAAGAATAAGGATAACAAGTAGCATATGACGTTGATCTTCATAAAAGTTGTGTTATCTTCTCAAATTAAATTTATGCAGATTTTAAGAATTTGTTTTATTGATATATCTTCATGTAAAGCATTTTTAAGTATAACAAGTATAAGAATGACATGTGTAAACATATATTTAACTCAATTCTTTTTTCATCTTAAAAAACTTACATTGTTCTCAAATTGTATTAATACATTATTTGAATATGCATATAAAAATATCATCTTTATGTAAGGCATTTTTTTAAGTAAATAATGACATATGTAAAATTATATATTTAACTTGCTTTTAAAAATATCTTAAAAATATAATTTTTATGTAAGGCATTTTAGTAAATAATTACATATGTAATTATATATTTAATTTTCTCTGAATATTTTGTCTAAATAAATTATAGATTCTATATTACTCATTATTTCCTATAATCTATACAACATTCTTCTAATTTATTTTTAATCAATTCTTTCATTATTTCCTATAATGTATATAACATTTTTCTAATTTATTTTTAATCAATTTTCTCATATCTAATGATCTTTTTTAAAAGAATATTGATTATGTCTTATACTGTATATAATATTTTTCTAGTTCATCTTTAAGCAATTTTTTTATCAATTTTTTTCGACATAAACATTGTAAAACATTCAATGATTTCTTTTGAAGAGAATATTGATTGTGTCTTATAATGTATATAAAATTCTTCTAATTTGTCTTTAAGCAATTCTCTTATTAAAAAAAATGGACATGAGCATTCAAGTACATTCAATTTTTTCGTTTAAAGAGAATATTGATTAGGTATCATAATGTACATAACATTCTCCTAATTCATCTTAGGAAACTCTCTCATATCCAACAATTTATTTTGAAAAAAATATTGATTATGTCATATATTGTACATAATATTCTCCTAATTCATCTTTAAGCAATTATTTTATCAATTTTTTTGGACATAAACATTCAAGGATATTCGATGATTTCTTTTGAAGAGAATATTGATTATGTCCTATAATGTACATAACATTCTGGTAGCTTATCTTTAAGCAATTTTCTTATCAATTTTTTTGGACATGAACATTCAAGGACATCCAATTATTTCTTTTGAACATAATATTGATTATGTCCTATAATGTACATACCATTCTCCTAATTCATCTTTAAGCAACTCTCTTCTTAATTATTTTGGACATGAACATTCAAGGACATTCATTTTTTTCTTTTGAAGAGAATATTGATTGTGTCCTATAATGTACATAACATTCTCCTAATTCATCTTAGACAACTCTCTCATATCCAACTATTTCTTTTGAAAAAAATATTGATTATGTCTTATATTGTACATAATATTCTCTTAATTCATCTTTAAGAAGTTCTTTTATCAATTTTTTTTTGGACATAAACATCCAAGGATATTCAATGATTTCTTTTGATGAGAATATTGATTATGTCCTATAATGTACATAACATTCTCCTAGTTTATCTTTAAGCAATTTTCTTATCAATTTTTTTTACGTGAACATTCAAGGACATCCAATTATTTCTTTTGAACAAAATATTGATTATATCCTATAATGCACATACTATTCTCCTAATTCATCTTTAAGAAACTCTCTTATCAATTTTTTTGGACAAGGACATTCAATTTTTTCTTTTGAAGAGAATATTGATTGTGTCCTATAATTTACATAACATTCTCCTAATTCATCTTAGACAACTGGCTCATATCCAATGATTTGTTTTTTTAAATATATTGATTATGTCCTATATTGTACATAATATTCTCCTAATTCATCTTTAAGCAATTCTTTTATCAATTCTTTTGGACATAAATATTCAAGGATATTCAATGATTTCTTTGGAAGAGAATGTGGATTATGTCCTATAATGTACCTAACATTCTCCTAATTTATCTTTAATCATTTCACTTATCATTTTATTTTGGACATGAACATTCAAGGATATCCAATTATTTATTTTGAAGGGAATATTGATTATGTCCTATAATGTACACACCATTCTCCTAATTCATCTTGAAGTAACTCTCTTATTATTTTTTTTGGACATGAACATTCAAAGTCATTTAATGATTTATTTTGAAGAGAATAATATATCCATTATAGTAATATACTAGTTTTGAGCTCAACATATCACTTGTGGAAATTGAACCTAGATAGAGAGGACAACAACCATTCCTTCCAACCATCCGAACTAAACCCAATTAACATAATCATACTTACTAATAATAATATAAAAATTGTACGACACCTATCTCTAATCATACTTATATTTATACATATATTACACACCAATATCAATTTATAACAATCTTAAAATGAATAATTTTCACACCATTCCCTACCATTGAAACCATATCTAAAAATTAAATAAAAAAAAATGATATTACAAAAATATGATTTTTTCACAAATGATGATATAAAACATATATGAGACGGATCCTCCACTTCATTTTCACAAAACCAGATATGGCTACACATAAAAATACTATGCAAATATGTACCACCTGGAAGATGGCCCCCATTACCCACAAAGGTCGCACTTAACACAGCGTACAAGAGAAATACCCAAAAACAATAGATCAGCTTTACCTTTAGGGAAAGCATTACCTTTAGGGAAAGCCTGTCTCCCTTAAACAGTAGAGAGATACTTTGCTCAGAAGAGGAATATGCCCCCACATTACTTTTTCGAAGGGTCGTGTCTTCCTTATCAATTGGTGGTGCTGCTAACTGAATATGGTTCTCAGATTCCTCAACGACTTCGATTGCCAACTCATTTGCTTTGCCCCATAGTGCACTATAAAGTCCGAAAACGATCACATGTGGGTGGTGTTAACATCAACATTAGCATCAAATAACATCTTTAAAAAATATGCTTATGGATGGAATTTTTTAAAACGAGTAAACCTGTGAAAAGTTAATGGAAGATTTGATAAATAGCATATATCTTAATTTTTAAGAAGTGGTAAAATTTCCCATAATAAGCATATATCTACGGCTGCAATAGCATGTCTGAATGTCATAAAAAAAAAAGTGAATCATTCCATTCAAAAACTTGGCTAGCTTGGCTATGATGTAGAAGTTTGTAGACTTTATTTGATTGTTTGGAGATTCATTTTACAGTTCAGTATTAAGTCAATGTGTGATCTCATGTCTAAATTTAATTTGGAGTTAACACTTGTTACTCTTAAATAATAATAATAATAAATTAAATTAAATATATATATTCAAATTAAATTATAGAGTGTCATGATGAGAAATGGCTACCATATGTTGCCACATTACTGAAAACCCACAATATTGAAATGATATTCATATAAAATACAAAAAAAGAGTTTGCATCTTGAAAAATTTGATCCCTCTATGCTGATATATAATCTAAAAAAATAAGATTTTAATTTCTACCATTATGATAATACTGCTGATCCACCTAGTAAAAAACTGTAAAAGCTTCAGTTGCTTTCTTGTCACTGTGTGAAAAGTCTGGTCTAGTAATATTCTTATACCCACCTAGAATAAGTAATAATGCTTCAGTGGATAATCAATCAGAGTGTCTGTAACAGATTTGAATAAACGAATACTTACGTGAACAATACTTTTATATGGGCCCTTTCAGTTTGGTCAGATAGATACATGACACTCAACTTTAAAGTGGATCATCAATGAAGGAAAACATCATTATCGTATTGTATGAAGATACAAATAATTAGTTAGTGGAGAATGGTAATGAGTGGAGTGTGGTAGAGATGTTGTTATATATATATATATATAATTAACTAAAAATATTTTATAATATTTTTATTAAAAAAAATTATAGTTATAGGATAAAAGAATGTTATTTTTTTTACATTAATAGAATTGAAAATGAAAATCACTTTCTCTTAAAATACTGTCATATATTTAAATTACATCACAATTTTAACATTTTAGGTCCAAAATGAAATTCTAAAAAAATATAAGTAATTCAAAATATTTTTTAAGGTCCATATATTAATTTTGGTCTCATTGGAAGTTAATCATCATCATCATCATCAAGAATATGTGTAATTCCTTCCATGCTCAACAAAAAAATATTTCAATGTTGGTCATTAATAGCAAATTTCAAGATCCACATTAAATAAAATAATTCTATAGTGGGAGTAACTAAAAGTAAAAAAAATGTCATTCCATTAATAAGATTTTTCTTTCTACTTCTCATTATGATGGAGATGTGTAAATCCTTCAATGTTTTAATATGGAGTTGACATGTGGCATTTAAAAATTCTTAGTAAAAAAAAATCAATGTGCCTCATAAATAAAATATTTCAATGTCCACGTTAAGTATTTAAGTATTGTCCATATTAAGTATTTATTGCAACTTTTTAGATTTGGGAAAAAAATATTAATAACAACAAAAATCA
>JZKD02S1836014.1:6988-23319 GCA_000966675.3 Picea glauca
TCTAACCTTACTGTAATCTGATGCTTACCTCCTCTTTTATTGTTCCATGTATGGAAACCATTGGTGGTCATTATGCCCACCAATCGTAATCTTGAGATGGTGTTCATAAAGGTAAAATTGTCCTCCTTTTTAGGGCTGAATTTTTCCGTCCAAAATTTCAGATGCAGACCTTTTGAGTTTGTGAAGTAGGGACCATCTTCAAAGACACATTATCTATCCTCTATGCATTTCTATAGAAAATCCCTTGGAGCCAAGCTTCAGATCTACTTGGTCCTTGGGTTTTCCATTGTGAGTTTATCTACCAAATTAATGTTTTCTCCAAGGGCTCCCCATAAAATTCCTTATAACCAACCTTGCCTAAGACCGATGATATAGATTTAAATATTGATATGGCTAGTATCTTAGCAAAGGTTAATGTACCTGTCCCTCTTAGTATTGATATTTTTTTTTTTTTTAAATACCTACAACATAGTCTCTATTGTGACATATTGGAGTGTCACTCCCATAGCAACCGCGTTGGAGATGATACCTCTTAACATCTCTCTTCCCACGTTCTATACGTCTCTCTTGCCACCTTCAAGACGTCAGTCTTGCCACATTCCATATGTTTCTCTTGCCATGTTCAAGACATCTCTCTTGCCACATTCTAGACGTCTCTCTTGCCACGTTTAATACATATCTCTTGCCATGTTCAATACGTCGGTCTTTCCACGTTCCAGACGTCTCTCTTGCCACGTTCTCGACATCAGTCTTGCCACGTTCTAGATGTCTCTCTTGCCACATTCTAGACGTCAGTCTTTCCACGTTTGAGACGTCGGTCTTGCCACCTCCAAGACGTCGCAATAACGACGAAATATATGTCGTCGGAAAAGAGACATCATGTGAAACGACGTTTGAGGGGTTCCATTGTTTGTCATTCTACCGACAATATAAAGTGGCAATTGCGTTGAACGCGCCATTGGAATTTGACCCAAATGTACTAGTGTATAGAGCGATAACACCCATGAAAAATGGGAAGATGAGTTGTTCATTGAAGATGCACAGGATTGGGAGGTACAAAAGAGAAGAGAAAATCCTGAGGTAACCATTTTCGCATCCTTACCCATGAAAGAATAGATAAAGTAGTTAAAGCCGGGGTATCCTCCAGTGTTGGATTAGGAGCATAAAATTTATGAAATGAAAAGGATCCTATGATAGAAAAATAAAAGAAAGTTATACTAGCAGAGCATGAGAATATCATAAAAGAAAAAGCTAAGGAGAGGAGGATTTAGGAAGAAAAAAACATAATCTAGAAGAATAATAAAAGGAAGTAGTGAGACTCATCGAACAAAGGAAGAAAGATGAAAAAAAATAAAGAGAATGAGAATTAATCGAAAAAAGAAAAAGAGATAAGAAGGAACATGCTTGACAAAAAGAAGTTGAGGAGAAGAAAAATGAAGAACAAAGTTGGGTCGACGAACTAAAGAAAATCCATGATGAATAGAATAAGAGACAAAAAAGGATGAGTTAGACTGATTTCTCAAATAAGTAATAGGATCAGGGCATAAAAATGGTGAAGGAAAATAAGTTCAAATCATTGCAAATAAGCCAAGAGAAGTCATTGAATTGACAAGGGAGGAAGACAAGAGGGATGACTTTGTGGTCCCTATAATCAATGAGAAACCTGAAGCTGAGAAGATCCCTGCCAGGTCACCAAAAGGACAAAATTTAAAGGTAAAAGATAAGGCAAGTGAAAAGAAATATAATTCTTCCCCAATGAAGGATGATCTCCAACCTTAAAGTCACAACGATGCCTCATCAAGTAATGATGAATAAGATGAAGATCCATTAGGTGGACAAGACCAAACAATTCCACCAATTGGTGAAAAGGGGGAGAACACAGAAGACCCAACTAATGAGGATAATCAAGACGGAGAATATTTGAACAAAAAAGATGTTGGGAAAGTAAAAAATGGGAAAGCACACAATAGTCAAGAGAGTGGTGATGACAAAGAAGAGGAAGATATTGAGCGTGGTAAAAGGGGAAATCAAAATGCTAGTGTTAGCCCTAAGATATTAAATAATAATGAAGGGGACATCGATATTTCTTGTAAAGGTACTCTAGGTAACCTGTCCACTTTGGGAAAAGGAACAAAGGATAAAATTCAAGACAAAATCGAAGAGGATGCTGAGGCCTAGAAGAAATCCAATCAGGAGATAAAGGATGCAGGGAAAATATCACCAGTCAAAGAAGTTACCCAAGACCTAATATCAGAGCATTTTTACACACCAATAGGATTGAGAAACATGTTTTCTTGGGGTGATCAACCTATTCCCCAACCAGTCTAAGAGGTGGTTGATTTAGAGCTCTTCACTTACGACCTAAAAGACAAAGTTCATAGTTAAGATAAAACATAAGAAATGAAAGTTAACATTGGATAGTGAGGAAGTTATCATCAACAAAGAGGTAATAATTGACATGAATAAAGCCAAAGAAAGTTAAATTTACTCTGCAGGTATGGATATATCCCATGCCTCTTATGACAAAGAGGTGGTGGAGGAAAGGGAGTTAGAATAGGCTAGGTATGAAATTGATTCCCTCAAACACCGAATACAATACCATCATGAGGTGGGAAGTGCAATGAAATTTAAGGAAGACTTG
The DNA here is from genome assembly GCA_000966675.3 of Picea glauca. Classification (NCBI taxonomy): domain Eukaryota; kingdom Viridiplantae; phylum Streptophyta; class Pinopsida; order Pinales; family Pinaceae; genus Picea; species Picea glauca. The sequence goes on from JZKD02S1836014.1 coordinate 9,630, forward strand.
TTGGAGTTAGATGATGGCCATCAGAAGATACAAGAAACCTTGATAGAAAATGTGGTGGATCTTCAGGAAGAATCTTTTCTGCTAGAAATTTCCTGCAAGGAAGTGCACACATGGGTGGAAAGGGGAGTCGATACTCTAGAAAATTTGGAATTTGTGTAGGAAATAAAAATGTAAAAAGGATCGAAGGACCACAACATATAAATGTTTTCATATGAGAAAATTTCTCAAATGTGCTCAAGGGACAATCATTGGGACAAAATCGTCGATGAACCCATAGAAATAATAGATGAGGAGTGGGATCACTATAATTGAAGATGGGATCAGATAAATCAAGCAATTACAGAACTTGAATTGCCTAGTTTTGGGTCTCCTACTAATTTCGATCGACTGATGAAATGGTTTTTGATTTGTGATGTCTGACCGAAGGTTACAAGGAACAATTTCAACTGATCCATGTGATGGAAAAAGGACACATGCAAAAGCATGTGATCGGTCAAGTTAAAATCATGGACCAAATGGAATAGGTAGTTGACCACATGGAGAAGCACACTCTTCGATATCGCAACAACAAGCATGAGCTGGTGATGTTGATGGATCAACACAGTTTCCCATTCGATAAGACTTGCAATTGACTGTTCAGAGAGTGGTCCAATTACATGGAAGATCATGCATGACCAAAAACCCCAGATCATTGGATTCATCTTGACTCAAACTGATGATTATCTATTTTTGGACGCTTATGTGGTAGTTTTGTTAAGTTCATTTTTTTATAAATAAAGGAATTCTAGTGATAGAAAGGATGTTTTGTCATTTCAAAAAAAAAATCAGCTGTTATTTTTTGTGGAACTATTTCATTGAATTAATTGGAAGCTCTGTTGGAGCCTAGAGTATTGTTTTCTTTGGAATCTAATTGGGGATCTATGTGACATTGTGGACTATTCTATTATGGACCATTGTGTGTTGATGTCTAGTAATATTATCAATTATCAATCTCTCTTGTGATCATTGCTATTATACGTCAAATTCTTATGTTTAATCTGCATGTGATATCTTAATATTGGTGATCTCGTAACATAGAATTATTTATATCTTATTAATAGATCTTGGTATAGATTCCTTGCATGCTTGTATGGTCTATGTTTTTTGTTCGTTTCTAATAACTATTTATTGTGAAACTAAGAACATAGAAGTTGGTTGGTTACTTATTAACACAACTTCTTTAAAAGTTATCTTTAAAAAAAGAAAGTGACTATGTTATATTTCTTTTATTCATTAAATGGCTTGTTGGAATAATTATGTTAAGTTGTTTATATGTGTGCCAAGTTGTTTGAATTAAATACAAAAAAAACCCAAAAAGAGAACCGATAGTATGAGAGAACCAATAGGACCATTAATCTGGAGGATTATTCCATACCAAATAGGGAAGAGTCTAATTGGGCCTCTTCCTTGGGTTTAATTCCTACCATTGTCTCGAGGGAATTTACACCCCTCAACATAATTGACACTAGAGGGAGGGCTTGAATGAATGCATGGATAGTTAGAACATTTTTTCCAGTAGAAACATATCTCAAATAGCCTATAGGTTCAAAAAACCCCACATGCATGGCTAGTCCTTCTCAGGACAACCCTATCATAGAAGGTAATCCCGCCACTGGTGATTCACCACACATTGAGGATGACACATACCTTCACCTAGAAATACCCTACGTGATCCCTCATGAAGAAATCAATGTGTTTAGAAGGATTACTAGAGCCTATGATCGACAGATAGAAGCATTTCCATTAGCTCCTTTCTCACATCAAAGAAAGAAAAATCCCAAACCAGTTTTCAACACCCTTGATCACACTTTTCTCCATAAAGTTGAGGAATTGGTATATTTCTCCTTAACTGAAATAGATTATCCTCTCAATTTTATTCCTAAAACTCCAGTTGTCACCCCACCGAAAAGTACCTACTTTGAACCTGATAATTCTGACTCTAAAGAAGTAGGTTCCAATTCATAAAACTCATAAGAAACATTTGATGACATGGGGTATAACAATGGGTACTTCCCATAGGGAAATTATCAACCTATAAACAACCATCCCTGGTTGGCTAAGGATTCCTTAGCCATACTAGGGCAGTTGCACCACTTATCTAGGAACCCAAAGAAAATTCTCCCTAATTTTGATCCTAAAACCTCCAGGTTGCCTAAAGACCACATTAAGAAATTCATACTAGTAATAAGGATGCTGAATTTACAACACAAACATGTTGTGTGTATACTTTTCCCATTCAATTTTGATAATTCAACCTTGACCTGGTACTTTAACCTTCTAGTTGGTTCCATAACCAGTTGGACCAAATTTCATAAGGATGTTTTGGATAAATTCGTTGAGGAAATGACTATGGGAGCCTTGATGGATGAACTATTTGTTGCCACCATGGGACCCAAAGAAAAGGTCAAAGACTTCAACTAGAGGTTCACAACTATCCTCAATAAATTTAAACCTAATGCTAAACCCTCCCAGGAACTAGAAATTGAGGTACATGCAAATGCACTACTAGCTTCTATCTCCATGTTTGTCAAGAGAGTTGTTAAACCTACTCTGGCTAAGAATTTTGAGGAATATAAAATTATTGAGTTTCATATGAAAGAATGCAAATATAGTAATATCTTCTTAGAAAAGAAGGAAACCCAATATCCACCTATAAGAGGGAGTTTTTTTACATGACCGCCAGGTAAACAAGCGAGGTGAATTTACAAGAAGGATAATGCATATATGGAATGTCTGCAAAGAATGGTTAAGAAGTTATCCATTGAGATCATAGAAATGAAGAGGAACACAAAGGAATGCACATCTAATCTGAGGCCTCACAAACTTTTCTTTAGAAAACCATCACCTTACAACGATATTGGGCCTCCCCTGGCTAACTTAAACATTGAATTAGGTGAAGTAGCCTCTGATTCCTTTTGCAATTATCATTAGAAGAACCATTCATAGAAACAGTGTCCCAAATGGGTGAATTTCATGAATTTTTTATCCAATCATTTCCTAGATGGTTGTACCATGAATGACTAACCCAATAATCAAACATTGAATGCTACATAAAATGAGGCCAGTGAGACACCAGAAGAAACAACGATGATGTTGTGGGATATCAATCATAACACATCTCTTGGTGATCCTACTGAAAAGAAAGAACCACCTTAAATATTGGCATTCCAAACAAGGAGCAAGGGACCTATCACAGAAAATCAACATATCATAGTTGAAGCTCCCAAAAATCCTAAAAGAATAACTTCTTCAGCTCAGCCACCCTCGCTACTTAGCTATGCCAAAAAATTTCATGCTCAGGAAACATAAAAAATAGAATATAATGTGGTAGAATATCTAAAAAAAATGAAAGAAAATATTTATGTGATGGAATTATGCATAATTCGTCAACAAAAGGATCTTTTGATACAATCCTTGAAGGAGGATAACAAGTCTATGAGAAATCCAAATCCAAATCCGAGCATTGGTAAAGTCACCTATGGGGAAATCAAGAAAAATAATGTAAATAGATTGTCTACTGATAGGTAACCTCATTCATTTGTTCCTCCATTCTTGTTAACCTTCAAAATTTACAACATAAATATGCACAATTGTTTGGTTTATTATGGTGCATCCTCAAATGTCATGCTTTTGTTGGTGTGTAATAAGTTGAATGTCACCCCCACCAAAAGTGACACACACATTATCCAACTAAATAGAACATAAGTTAAAGTAATCAGAGAACTAAAATATGTTATGATTTTTATTGCTTCTAACCCAAAGTTCCACCAAGTCATTGACATCATCATTGTAGATATTCTAGAAGCTTATGGAATGTTGTTAAGTCAGGACTGGTCTAAAAAACTACATGGTTACTTCAACATTGATTGGTCCCACTTACGGTTACCACTAAAAGGGAATCCTAACATGATAATTATTAATAGGGAAAATATTTGAAACATACCATCACTGATTTGGAAGCCCCAAATGAACCTTCCTCCACAGAATTCCCCACGTTAGGGAATCACTCTTGTGAATTTCATTTTGGGAATTTCTTACCTTATTTATCTGAAGTATTATCCTCACATAAGTTAGAATTATGACTTCAAGAAAACTTAGAGATAATTGAGAAGTGTAGTAAGCTCGAGCCAAGTTTCTAGGTTCAAATCTTAGAAGACAAAAATGAAATTCCAAGTGTGGACCCCAAGAATAAAGTACCAAACTTCACCTCTGAGATCTGGACTATGTTCTTTGATGGATCCAAATCCCAGGAAGGGAATGGTGCAATATTCAATTTTATTGAACCAATAGGAAAATGGAGTTTCTTATCCTGTAGACTAGAGTTTGAATGCATAAACAATATCGTTGAATAGGAGGCCCTGGTTCAAGGACTCAAGTAAATCTATTGACCTAAACATTAATGAACTAATTGTATTTGGTGATTCTAAAACTATTGTCAAACATGTAAAAACTACTATCCAGTGCAATTGTTCTCACTTAAGGAACTATCAATAAGAAGTGCACATATTGGTAGATAATTTTCAGGCATTCAACATCACAATGATCCCTTGTTCAAATAATATACTTGTTGATTCTATGTCTATAGAAGCTTCGATATTATCTCCCCTCAAAGATTATGAGGCTTTTAGGTTCGACATAGAATTGTTATACAAACCCTTCGTCCTAGATAACATCACCAATTGTAGAGTCTTTGAAGGGGATGAACAAATTATATCTTTCATAAACATGTAGGGTATAGTGTAGATAAAAATAGGAGTATGAGTCAACCCAAACTTCATACTATGCCAAGGAGAGCAGTCAACCTTGAAAACATTTTTGATTTACGAGAGAAGTTTAAAAATCCCAAGAATATCAAAACCAAAAATTCTTGTCTAGCCTATGAGGTCATAAATATAGGGACTTTCGACAATCCCAAGAACATTAGCCTCAGGAAATCACCATCCCCTAAGGAAAATAAGACTTACCGAAAGTTATTCAAAAACTATTAGGGTGTTTTTGCATGGTCCTACCAATACTTGAAAACACATGATACTAGGATCATTGAGCATACCATCCCACTTAGGCCCGAAGTCAAGTTGTTTCAACAAAAATTAAGGAAATTTCACCCGTCTCTTGAGCCTCTAACGTAGAAGGAGCTCAAAAAACTACTAGATGCTTAGATCGTATTTCAAGTAAGACAATATGCGTGGGTGGCCAACTTGGTGCCCATTAAAAAGAAGTCAGGAGAAACTTGTTTATGTGTATATTTAAAAAACCTAAACAAGGCCTCAAAAAAATATAATTACCTCATTCCCCCCATGGAAAAGATTCTGCAGACCTTGTCCAAATCTAATATGTCCTCACTTCTAGATGGATTCTCAGGGTATAACCAAGTTTTCGTTTCAAAAGAAGATAGATTGAAGACAACTTTCCGGACTAAATAGGGAACATTTTCCTACAAACGCATGCCATTTGGGTTAATTAACGTAGGAGATACTTTCTAAAGGGCCATGGATGTGGCCTTTAGAGGTTTAATCAACAAGTGTGTGGTGGTATACTTATATGATGTCATCGTCTACTCCAAAAATAGAATAGACCACATTGCTCACCTTACCTAGACTTTTGAAAGGTGTAAGAAATACGAGATATATTTGAACACAAAAAACACCATATTCGGGGTGGGGGAAGGAAAACTCCTATATCATATTATTTCTAAAGATGACATAAATATTGAACCTCAACGAGTAAAGGAAATTTCACAGCTTCCACTCCCTCACAATAAAAAGGCTATGTAAAATTTCTTTGGAAAGATTAATTTTGTGAGAAAATTTACACATGACTTTGCATAAATAATTAAACCATTACAAAGGATGATACACAAATATATAGAGTTCAAATGGAGTGAGGAATGAAGATATTCCTTTAACAAAATATTTTTATTTTATTTTGCAAGCCTCTGTATTACGAAGCCCCGATTTCATCAAAGACTTCTTCCTTTATACTTTTTCCTTAGACTAGTATTTAGCCAAAATCTTTACTCAAAAGGATGATGAAAATAATGAATCCCCTATCTCATTAATGAGCACCAATATCCAAGGACCTAATATAGGAGAACACTCGGGTTAAAATATGCCTAGTACCATCTCATAAATTATGTGTTGTTCCGCATGAATTATGATGGAATGTTACTAATATGCCATGAAAAAAAAGACGCTGAAAAGGTGTTAAAAGAACTTCACGATGGTCCCACTAGTGGGAATTTCACAAGAGAGACTATTGATCATAAAATCTTAAGAGAGGGATGTTATTGACCAACTTTGTTTAGAGATGCACACATATATGTAATAATATGCAAAGTTTGTCAATCAAGTTCTAGAAAATAGATGAAATCCTCCATCCCATTGCAACCTGTGACCATTTCTAGACCATTTGAGCAGTGGGGTTTAGATTTTATAAGATATATAAATCCAAACTCATCCAAATAGCACACGTATATATTAACTGCAATTGATTACTTCATGAGGTCGTCAGAATCTATCCCACTTACTCATGTCAATGAGAAGGTTGTGACACATTTTTTAGAACAAAACATAATAAAAAGGTTTGGGGTACCTTCTATTCTTGATTTTTTATATTTATGCATACTTTTCTTCTACTCTTTTGAATGAATTTTCTTTCGGTAAAGGGATTATTATGAAAAATGTTTCCAACTATTACCCGCATGGAAATGGTGTTGCATTGTCAAATAATAAAAATATGGTAAGAATTCCCTAGAAGACAGTATAAGAAAACCATCGAAATTGGAACAAATCTCTTCACAATGCTTTATGGGATGATCAAGTGAATCCAAAAGAAGCCTTATGGAATTCCCCTTATTTTCTAGTGTATGGACAAGAAGCTATCATGCCAACTAGTTTATATCTCCCATTCTTTTAGTTGTATTAGGCCTCAAGGGGACTACCCTTGGAAAGCATGCAATAAAGGATAGATACACTTTTTATGGTCGAGGAAGAAAGGGACCGGGATAGGAGGAAGTTCGCATCTCACCAATAGTTAGTTAAAAGATGGTGCGATAAACATAAGGTTGGAGAAAGAAACTTTGAAGTGGAATATTTAGTCCTGAAGTGGGATAAAATCAATGATACAAAAGGGAAACATTCAAAATTCCAAAACCTACGGTTGGGTCCTTTCCAAATTGTTGAGAATATTGGGGTAGGAACGTATCCATTGCAAAATATTAGGGGTGAGCTTGAGGCTCTCCCTGTTAATGGCCAAGCCCTAAAATGTTTCTTCTCTTATCTGCCCCATAAGAAGAAATATGTAAAGAAGGATAATGATCTTAATGAAACATAAAAAATAGTTATCATCTTGAAGAATCAACTAGAAGAGGTAAAAATGATAGAAGAAGTGGTGAGAATCCCACTGAAAGAAAAGCAAGAAAATTGCGAGAAGCTAGAAGATGAAATCTTTACTTAAGAAAGGAACTAGACAAAATAAATGATCAATTGAGTAAAAGATTGAAGTTTGGAAAAAGTATTGAAAACTTAGATGGCATTCTTAATTACCAAAGGTCACCATTCATAAATATAGGTCTTATATATGAAGAAAAAAAAAAGATCCCCATCGAAGATGCAAGCACTAAGGTCACAAAGCTATCATAAAAGGAAAATAAAGAAAATCCTAAAATCTATGCTAATATTATCAAAGGATCCATCAAAAATGAAAGAAGCAACATGAAAGGAGATCATGTCTAGAATAAGCCTAATTCTTCTCACAAGAATAACAAGAATGAGTTAAGAAGAGCCATTCCACCAATAAGTTCTTTCACAACTCAATACGAAAATCTCTTTCTTGGATATTGTTTTTTTTGCAACAATTTTGGTCATAAAGCACTAGATTGTAGAGCTTATGCAAGAAGTGATCATGTGAGAGATATAAATAGAGGTTCTTTTTAGACCTCAAATAATGGGTATGTAAGCAACAAAACCAAAATTTCTCATGGTTTTGTTGATAGAAATTATAATTCATTTTCTCCTCTACTTCATTACAATATTGAATTTTATAAGTGAAATAACTATGGGAAAATATCATGTGATTGTATAAGCAACATAATAAAGTCTCATAAACAAAATAGAGAATAATATTGTCTTCCCAATAATAGATAAGAATACACAAAGGTGTGGGAAAGGAAGCAAGTAAGAATGTGAAATTGCAATGTATGCTCAAGACAAAGGAATCCAATGGTACATTGATAATGGATGTTCAAAACACATGACAGGGGATCAAAAAACATTTCTCACCCTAAAGGAAGAAAAAGGAGGCATTGTTACCTTTGGGGATAATGATTCTACAAGGATAGTTGGAAAATGTATCATTAGTCTTGATAATGGAAAGACTAAAACCCATAATGTCTTGTATGTTGAAGGGTTAAACACAATATTCTAAGTATCAATCAAATGTGTGATCAAGGTTACAACCTCACATTTCATTCTAAAGGATGTGAGATAAGGAAAGAAGGTTTAGGGATATTAGTGGAAAATGCAAACAAAACCTCGAGCAATGTATATGCTATTGATGAAGTCAAAGAAGAACAATGTTGTATGGGAGAAGTAAACAAAAGTTGGAATACATTTCTACCAAAGAATAGGTTGGAGATATTTTTACCAAACCCCTTCCTAGAGACACATTTGAATATCTCAAACAGAAGTCATGAGTGATATCCCTCTCATCTTGTTAGTAAAGGGAAGCACAAGCTCAATGATATCATCCCTTTTCCACGAGAATTTGTAGACAAAGGAATAAATTGTAGACATGGGGAGTATTACATAATTGAATAAGGGTTTCAATCAATGAAAAAGGGGAATATTGTTGGGATTTTTTTTGTCATTGATGTCAAATATAGGGGGAGACTACATATGTCCAAGATAAATATTTCAAGATGGATATTGTTGGATATATTGTTTTTGTATTTTCGATGCTCAGTTTGTATACCCTATATTTGAATGCATATTTAATCCGAAGATATAACTAAAATGGGAGAATAGGATATATGGTCAAAAAAATTATTATGATACCTTTCCAATGGTATATGGCACTCCCAATAACTTCATAGGAATGAGGAGATGTGAAAGATTCTATCAAGTCAACCTAGCTAGAAAGTACATGTCGACCTAGCCAATTTTACAAGTCATCCCCATAAATGAATGCAGAAATAATATAAATATATGATATATGTGCACATTTGAAGAGTATCCAAGAAACAAGAGAAAGTGCAAGTGTGCATAAGTGTGCTATGAAGGACTAAGGTCTATGATGTTGCAACATGTGTTTTTTTGAGGTTGTTATGTTGTAGTTTGGAATTATATTCTAGGAATGATGCTATGAGGTTCAGTAAGGCATGAAGGATAAATTTTTCCAGGGTTTGAATCTATGTATGGGGTATGAAGCAATGAGAGGCGTTGGAGCATGAAAGTTAAGCATAAGATAATTTTGTGAAATGCATGAAGTATGAAGTTGTTATAAAAATAGGATCACAAAGCAATAAAATAAAACAAATTCAGAAATAAAACATAGAAGTGTTGGCACAGGGGAAGACCTAGGGTTCAACACTACAACAACGCACCAACAAAACCCTAACTACTCGCCCTTTCAACAACACATGCGAAGAAGATTAAGTCTCACACAAGGTAGAGGCAGTGGTGGTTGCAAGATCCCAGTGTCTACAACCATAGCTGGGACACATATATATGATTCTAATCACTTAACAGAGCACTCAACAATTATATTTAACAATATTCAATTCTTAGTTATAGTGCAGTTAAACCCTAATTACATCACAACACAGTTTTCAACCATATTTAGCATCTAACAGTACTTAGATCGATGAAACAGATTAGATCTTAACAGATTCGACACTAATCACACCTATATAAGTCAGATATAACATTCATCCATACTATTAAGCACTAAGCATCGACAAATTATTCATCTATATTAAAGCACTAAGCACATTAACATATAGGCACATTAACACATTACACAAAGTATATCAACACAACATGTACGCGGTTCACCCCCACCCTGGAGCTACGTCCACCAACTCTTCTCTTGTTTATTAGCTTCTTCAATAGGTTACATGAAAAAATCCTCAAAAACCCTACTTCGCAGAGGACAGGAGATCTGCGCCGCTCACTAGATCCTCCTTCCCTGAGTAGGTCTAAGCACGATATATTGTCACAATCCCTTAGGGGTTGAGATCCTGTGATCTCTGCTTCATCTTGCGCTCCGCCTTTGACAACCTGTCGAAGTCCCAAAATTAGGTCAAAGATGACAAAGGATCCTCAAAACTTGGTCAAGGGCCAACATGCCCCCAACACTCACCTGTGACTTGTCTTGAGTCACTCTGATCTGACTAGTCTTGCTTCAAAAGCCTCGAGATTGGCTCGAGTTTCTTTGACTTGTTGTTGTGCTACGACCTCCTGTTCAGTGAACTCTTGTATGAATTATTCGTTGAAAGGTCCCTCGAGGTGTTGTTCAACTATAGTGACAACTTTCTCCAGTTTCTCTCCTCGACCTTTGATTTCTATGAACAGTTGGTAAGCCTCGTCCTATATAGGTTGGAGCCTCTGAGTACTTCCATAACTCTACTCTGAATAGTATGGACCTATTGTTGGGCAGTGCATTTCTCTTGGGATCACTTCATTCTTTCCACAGCTGACAGGGGCTTCAACTTCACCTGTATTGTCTCTTCTTGATACCTCACTTCCTAGAGCTGCAACTCTAGTGCCTTCAATTATGGATCTTTAGTGAGTTGTTCATATATTTGGGAAATGCAATCTCTTAGTTGATTGCATTCCAGTGCAAGGAATTTTATTCTTTCAACTGCACTTCGAGTAGTTGCTTCCCTTTGGTCCCTTACATCTTGCGGGGTGTCAGGTACAGTGTGGAGCTCTAAATATGTTACTCGTTGTTATAGCTGTTGGATAGATTTTGCAAGTTTCTCTACTTGGTGTGTGAATTGGTATTCAGCCTGTAGCTCTAAGACTTTCACAGAGCGGAGGGCTCTGTTTTCTTATTCTTTTAATTCAAGCTACTCTGTAAGCAACTATTCTTTCTCTTGCTGCATCTGTTCTTTCTCCGCTTCAAACTTGGCCTAGAGATCAATATTCTCCTGTTCTACAATTCTACATTGTTCTACAATGTCGCCTTGTACTTGCTTCAAGGTCTGGGTAGCTTGATCTTCTTCTTCCTATGCACGACGAAGACGAGATTTGATCGCATCAGCTAATCGATGGAGTTGGGTTGGCTCATCTACCAACTATGGTTCTCCTAATGACAGGGGCACAGTGGACAATGCACGGTTGGACTGAAGGGCCTGATGTACTCCTCAGAACTCGACCTTAAGTCTGTCATATATTTCCTCTACTTAGCTTCTTGTTTCTCCATGATTTCCAGTGAAGAGTCATTGAGGGCATCTATGATGAATTTGAAGTCATCAGTAGTAAGTACGGTCTTCATCTTGGTCATGATGGCTCTCGATTTCTTCTGAGAAGAAGGTTTCGGGGGAGAAAACTTTCTCTTCTTCAGGGGATCAATCTCATCTCTCAATGGTGTTACTTCACCTTACTTCTGTTTATCTCCTGTACCATTTAGGTATTCTACTTTGTCATCACCCCCTCGGTCAGGTGATGTTAAAGACGTCTTTCCTGAGGCACTGCTTAAATTTTATACTTCTTCAGTCTTCTTCATTTTATTGGGTCCAGGTGTATCATGCATGGGTTCTGGGCTATCAGGGTCAGACATTTTTGTAGGGTTTGTTGGAATAAGGAGGTCTACCGACCAGTCTTTAGTGATTTCCTCAAGATCCTCTTCCATGAGCTTGTATTACAACTGCATATGCTCCTTATGTTCATTGGCTCGCGCTGTAATGTAGATGAAGTGTCAATCTGCGCAGAAATTCATCATAGTTCAGAATCTCTGTAAGTCGTTCATAGTCATGCAATGTTATTCTTCTATGGCTCTCTTCAACTGAAGGTAGTACGTATGAAAAACAACATTCGATTTTCACTGTTTGTTCATGCCACTCAAGTACCAAAGGGTAGCAAACTTCGCAGCAAGCGGTTCGAATGGTTCAATATCTAGGAAGGTTGCACATTCTAGCATCTCCTAGGAAACAAAGGCGATAAGGATCAGGAGCCAGCTGAAATGAAACTCGTAGCCTAGATCCTGGGCTTTGCGGTAGTCTAGCTCCAACTGATTCACTAGGTACTTCGCCCAGTTCATTTGTAAACCTTCTATGCACTTCCCCATGAGATGAACAACAAAGCCTGTGACCTGCATAGGTGTGTTCCTCCTTACTAAATTTCCTACAATTAACTGATAGGCGAGGCACACTATGCCATTCTGGATGGAGGCTACCTTATAGACTTGCATTCCCTTTTTAACATCACCATATGTATCCTTGATTTTTTGGGCTAGTGTGCGATCTGTGGCTTTTCCTGAATAGAACTCCTATGGATCAGGTACTTGCATACTCAAGCCTGTGATCTTATGGATCAATGTCAAGTCGACTATAATCCAACGATCTAGCAATAGGTAGCCTCCATGGTAACATGAAAGCAATAAATTGACACAGGCATTCACTTCCCAGTGCCTTTCGAAGTGTGGTATATTCATGACATTTAATAGAGTGGACTGCGCGAGGTTCATTGTCCACGACTGAGGGATTATCTTTGAGTTCTTCCCCTTTGTATTGGTTAGGTACTTATACGGGGCAAGCATACTATAGTTTTTCAGATCTCCAAGGTTGAAGTCACTGAACTTCAATGTTGTGATCTTATCCTACTGTGCATGAACTGCGTGTATCCCCTTCGGGAGGTATGTAGTAATCATGGTGTACTTGAATTCTCTTGGCACACTATATCAACTCACTACCCCAACCAGAGGTGGGATGTAATCCGAAAATATGGAAGGGATAAACTTCGCATTGGCTAGATCATATCTATCCTTGGATCTCTTCTCTATTGATGGTCAGGATGATTCGGCTCTACGAGAAGTCGACGAAGGGGCTTGCATTCCTCTCATCGATGATGCTTGAATACTTGCAGATATCACTCTTTCATACATTACTCTTTCATTCATTAGGTCAATAAGAAATTATTCGAAAATTTTCTCTGCAACATTAAGCTCGTTCGACATGCATGCTCGTGGTTGAATGTCTCAGGTTAAAAGAGTAATTTTTCAATGCAACAGGATAGATGGCACTAATGCGGCGATCACTGTGCAAACTCAACTAGTCTGTGGGATCATATTCATGGTTATAAAAAGTGTTCTCGTTGCATGGCGCGATGGGATTAATAGATAACTTGGCAACGTATCTCTTGCAATGGGTGCAAAGCCTTCATTAACTCAATATTGTCCATTGTGGCATGGTCCTAATGGTCTAGTGGAAAACTTTCTGATCATAAATTCCTTTCTACCCATTCAGACCGTCGGTTGAATGATTATACTGTCTCTAATGGCTATATTTCATTGCCATGGAGAAATGCCATGTGATGCTATTATGATATTCCGGCGAAGCTCCAATTTTTGCAAATTTTCCTTATCCGAATTTCCCTCAGGAACCTTCGGTAGCTTTTCAATCTTATCTCTCTTCTTAACTAATTTTCTAGCC
>JZKD02S1836014.1:29372-41926 GCA_000966675.3 Picea glauca
AACATGGGCTACATCCACCAGATAAATTTCTAGGTCCTTCCTTTTTATTATCCAACAAAATTAAGGGAAGCAACCTACAATACAAATGTTGTAACTTTCTCTTCTTTCTCTCACAGTCGACTCTCTCAGAATATAATATTCTCCATAACACACAACCGCAATAAAATTCACTCATAAAAGAGGGTTTCCTTATAGGGAAAAAAACACTAACATAACTTATATCATTAGATATGAACCTTATAATGAACAGTCCATATTGATTATGAAATTACAATATTTGAATTGCAAAAAAACAAAAAAAAATTGGCCCCCTCAAGGTGGGGGGGGGAGAGAATTGTGTATCCTATAGTTTCTTTTACTTGCATATGAATTAGAAAGATAATCAAGCTCCAAAACCAACATGAAGCATGTAGGTGAAGTCAAAATTACTATATGTATGAAGATATTGGACTAGTACCTATACAAGTCTTACTAAGTTGGTGCTCAACCAAGGAGATTGGTGTCTCCAGTAGGTTGGTGCCTACACAATATCTTGCTGAGTTGGTGCTCAATTGAGGAGATTGGTGTCTCTAGTAGGTTGGTGCTTACACACCTTTATAAAGATAATATTTTGTCGTTTTCTCCGACGAGGGTTTCCAAATTAAACTATGTGTATCGTGATTTGAGTTTACATGCATTTACTATTTTAAAATTAATAAATGATGGATGAATGCTCATTTAAAGGAAAAATGATCATATATTGATTCACCCCCCTCTCAATATAAGAATAATTTCAACAAAGACCAGTATTAATGAATGGAGATCTTTGACAATTGATGATATCATCTAATATTTCAACACTCTTTTAAAACTTCAAGATTCTATTCAACTTAATATATTTTTCTCTAGTTTCTTTCTTAAGGAAACAAATTTGGATTCTATCTCTTCACAATTGTCTTCCTTTTTCTTCAATTGGATTCTCACCACTTCTTCTATCCTTCTTTCTTCTTCTAATTGAACCTTTAGGTTTGTTGGCCCTTGGTAATGGAAGGTTGTAAAGATTAAGGAAAGAAGTGCGAAGTGCGAACTGCATGGAAGAAAAGTTGACTGAGATTGGGTCGAAGTGGCTAAAAGAGAAGAAAAGAAGGAGTGGAGTAAGAGAAAGCAAGTCGTTGGATGGAGAGATTGAGGAAGAAAAATCAGCAAGGAAGATGGATCATGGACAACTCAGCAAGTGGAAAAATCCACCAATATATGCTTTGGAGCACCTCGTGGGAAAGAAGGACAAACAGGTTGGCGAAGCCCTGAAAATGTGGGTTAAGTTGACCTAGGGTTTTAGAAACCTAGGGTTTTGGTACTTAGGGTTTTGACACCTATGTTTCAGCCTAAGGTTGTCTGAGCGTCATTGTAATGTATAAATAAAGGTCAACAGGACCTGGGATGGGTTCGATTATTTTATGATGAGTGATTGTTGTTATTGTTGAGAGAGAAGTATTGTGTGGTGAGAGAAGTCTGTGTTGTAAGATCTTCAGTTGGGTGCGAAGATCAACCCTGCAACTGGGTGCACAAGAAGGGGAGAGAAGAAGAGAAAGAAAGAGAGATTTGCAAGATAAGAGCGCATATAGAACTATATGATTTCATATAATATATTATAAAGCATAGTTCTGTGGACGTATACCTAGAGAGAGGGTGAACCGTGTATATCTTAGCATTATGTGTGATTGTTGTTGATTATATCTGTCATTTGATATGTTGTTATAGTGTTTCTTTGTTAGATCTGAGATATACTGTGTGAAGTAGGATTAAGTTGATAAAGAATAACTAGATATGTGTGTGTGAGTTTCCCTGGATCCATTTTGCATTTTCTTTGGTTGTAGACACATGTGTCATTCAAACCCCTATCACTACTTTGGGTGAGACTTCATCTTCTTTGCAGGTGTTTCCAAAAGGGCCAGTAGTTAGGGATTGTTGGTGCGTTGATAGAGTTGAACCCTGGGTCTACCCCTGTGCCAACAAATGGTTCTGTTGCCAGGACCAAGATCTTCTTGAGGGAATTTCAAGGTGGTTTCCATCGAAGACAGAGATTCAGAAATGGAAAGAAGAACAAGAAAAGGAATTCACAGAAGCCTAGAACAAGAACCATAATCTTAGAAAAAAGGATTGGTTGGGAAGGTATATCTTTACTGATATACATGAGATTTTCTTTAGAGGAATTCATAAGGAGCTATACGAGTGGCTAGCCAGATTAGTAGATACCCAGTTTGAGATCAGATCAAGACCACCTGTGATTTGGACGTTGGTGTTGATCAAGAAGGTAAAAAGAGTTGATAATGCCGTGTCAAGAGTAGTATATCACTGGTTTGATAGCACCATTGGAGGGTACATTACTGAGTTTTCTATTGATAGAGTAGAATCATATAGCCAAGTAGAGAGATATTTCTTTAAGGGACTTAGAGGAAATTTTTTACATTTTCTGAAGTTGCAGATCAAGATGTTATTACATGAGAAGAACATCTTGATGATACAGTGATCGGTTGGACTAAAGAGTTAATTTTCAATAACTCGGATAGTGACAATGAAACAAGGGTTGGACACATGTGCAATGGGAGATCATTTAGAGAATTTACTCTGGCGAACTTGTTTGAGAAGAATCATGAAACACTAGCACATGAAGAAGGGTTCTATAGTGGAGAAGAAGAAGAGTTACTGAATGAGGAACATTTAGAGTTTGCTAGGGCAGAAGAAGGGAAGACTGAAGAACTTCACCGAGAAGAGTCATAAACTTCAGGAACTGCACAGATTGTTGAAGTAAGTACTATTACTCCTCCTGTTGTTTTAGAAACATTAAGTAACCGGAGAATGAAACAAGGGTTGGACACACGTGCAATGGGAGATCATTTAGATAATTTACTTTGGCGAACTTGTTTGAGAAGAATCACAAAACACTAGCACATGAAGAAGGGTTCTATAGTGGAGAATAAGAAGAGTTACTGAATGAGGAACATTTAGAGTCTGCTAGGGCAGAAGAAGGGAAGACTGAAGAACTTCACCGAGAAGAGTCAGAAACTTCAGGAACTGCGCAGATTGTTGAAGTAAGTACTATTAATCCTCCTTTTGTTTTAGCAACATTAAGTAACCAGAGTAACCTAAGTTATTAGAGCACTCAGAGAAATGGTACAAGTGGTTCAGTGCATACTCAGTCAGGAACCCTAGGAAGATCTATGGAAAATGAGATGAGGTTACCCACCTTTAGGGGAGATGGATCTGAAGATCCTAATCAATAGTGGTTCTTATAAAAAGATTTATGGAGTATTAAGAATTTCATTGAAAAAGATGTTAAGAGAGCTCAGTTTAGTACTACCCTGAGAGACTGTGCACTGAGATGGTACATGAAGTTTGTCCAAGGAGTTGTACAACCTAAAGCACTAAATGAAATTAAGATTGCGCTGATTTCCGAATTCAAGAAACCCAAGTCGGAGTCGCAGTGCATTACAGAGCTAAAATAAATCAAGGAGAGAGTAGCTGAACCTGTTTAGGAGTTTGATCAGAGGTTTAAGACCCTGATAGGTCATTTGAGTTTTCAGATTCCAGATGAATAGAATAAATAACAGTTCATTGCCACCCTCTTACCACACATCAGAGTCCCTCCGATGCAACAGAAGATCACTTCACAAGATGAGGCATTGGAGCTCTCCATGAAACTATAATCACCCCCTATGGGAGAGTCCAGCTCAGGTATGAGTCAAATTTTGAGTTAGCTAACTAGCTTGTCACTGCAGGTTGAAGATATGAAAAAGGATAAGGAAAAAGATAAAAGTGAAGATATTTGGTGTATCGGATGCAAATCAGAGGGACACAACAAGGATCATTGTTCTCTCTTCCATGAGTACTTGTCTTTAGAAGCCCTGAGCCCTTTGAAGCAGCTTACTCTACCTTGGTGCGAGGTATGTAGAAATTGACATCATCCTGGTGAATGCTATTACATGTAAAAATATGTCTAAACACCTACCAACCTTTACTACACATTCTGTAAATCTATGGGGCATGATGAGAAATATTGTAGGGATTATGACCTCTTTCATGAAATATCAAGAGACACATATAAAATTCAAGGAGAAGTACAACAAGAAGGAAATGCTATGTATTTTAACTCCTCGAGAAGAGGAAACTTAAAACCTCACAATGGATTTAGAGGAAGAGAACGAGGAGGAGGTATGGGTCGAGGTCGAGGTCAGATCATTTTTTATAACTGCGCATAGCTAGGAAATTTGGCAAGGGACTGTCAAAACCCTTGTACCACTTGCAACTACTGCAACTCATTTGAACATGTTATTGAATATTGTCCCATGCTGTTAGCCAAACTTTAGGAGAGACGAGGAGGAAACCCACAAGTACAGTTGATCTTAGCAGGACCTTGTGGAGTGGATCCTAGAGTCGAAGTTATCACTAGAGGAGGCACTACTATAGGAGAAGACATGATGACTCTAACAAAGACTACAGATGAATCAGGGGTCAGAAGAACTTCAGAGAAGACACCTAAGTTTTATCCGAGGAAAGAAAAGTAGATATTTGAAGAGGCAAGAAGAGAATTTGGAGGAGATCAAGTTTCTTCATCAAAGGCACAACTAGAAGTGAGAGAATGTGGGATGCCTTTGGAATTCGACCAATCTGGATCACTAGGAGAAGGAAAAGAGGTAAGAAAGCTTGTTAGTTTCTTGTATACGTTCATTGATTTGATTAAGGATGAAAGAGCCATACAATAACTACAACACTTGATCCGACAGTATGAAACAAGGAAGGTAGACCCTTTGCTGAATAGAGCAGTACATCAAGTATCCAAAAAGAGAAGGAAAAATAAGAAACTACACCTTAATGCGTAGATTGGAGACTATGATATAGATTATGTGGTCCTCGACTTAGGATTAGAAGTCAATGTTATGACGAAGAAGACCTGGGCACTGATGGGAAAACCTAAGTTAATTTATTCCCCTATCAGGCTTAGGATAGCTAATCAATAGGCAGTAAGCCCCTTCAGGAGACTGAAGCATGTCCCTGTGGACATCGACTGGGTAAGAACATTTGTGGACTTCAAGGTGATTGAGATAGTTGATGATAGTTGTCCTTATCCTGCATTGTTAGGCATTGATTGGGATTTCAACAATTCCACTATAGTTGACTTAAAGAAAAGAAGAATGATGTTTGAAGGTGATGGCCTTAGGGTCATTGCAGCTCTAGATCCTGATTAAGGTCAAAGATACACAGAACCCATCAGAGAAGAAGATCGGACATATGAGCTAGATAATATATATAAATTGACAGCGAGACAACAAGATTACATTAATCCTACAACATATGGGAATTTAAGCTGACAGAGTGACAACACATGCTCATCAAACTCAGAAGAAGCACTAGAGAATTGGCAGAACAAAATGTATGAAGTCTCTGCGCGAAGGTGTTCTAGATTGACCAGGGAAGTTCACTAGATTGGCACAAAAGTAAGCAATCTGCCCACATTTGATGGTTTAAATCATTTAGAAACATTCTTATCATATTTTGAAGAAATTTTACTAGTAAAATAGAGATTGTTGGCACTGGATGCGACTTTGAAAGCAACTCCAACAAGATGGTGGGGGACACATAAAAAGAACATCGCAGACTGGATGCAATGTCGCACTTTGATGGTAGTTCACTTTTTAGAACAAGTAGAAGAATGAGAAGTTTGATACATAGGTGAAAGTTGTCCAAAGGACCATGTGCGAGGTTGTGAGGAGGCTTGGAGCAACATTCCTCAAGAACAGTGGGTGCATAAGTTCATAAACACTCTTGACACAATGCCTATCCATTGGTATCTTCAAGCATAATTGTGCCTCACTACTTTAGATTGGTACGGTATGACTCAGAACTTTATAGCTACATTTTCATTTGAAAGCTAGTACCCTTTAGTAGATCAATCTCTACAAGTTGTAAGACAAAAATTCTTTGAGGAGGCACCTAGCCTCCTTGTTGAGCAAGAAGAGGATGAATGGACTGAACCTCTTCAAAAATTGCAAGGATGTTACAATATCAATGCCGATGAAGATGATGATCCTAGGAATGTGAACATCGTAGAAACAAAAGGACATAGATACATAGAAGGACTGGGAGTCGAACTACCTTTCATAGGAAAACTGATCAAAATGAAGAAAGTTAACATTAGAACAGAGAAAGAACCTAAGTTTTGTAATGTTGGAGATTACTGGGATGATGCCACCATTGATAAGATCACATAACTACTACATGAATATAATGACTTGTTCCCAACCAAGTTCACTGATATGAAGGGCATAAAAGGGCCCATGGGAGAGATGAAGATCCCCTTGAAGCCAAATGCCAGGCCATTGAAGCAAAGACCCTATATTTTGAATCCCAAATATAAGCAGAAGGCGAAGATTGAAATAGACAGGATGTTGGAAACATAAATCATAGAACTTGTTGAAGAGTATGAATGGATTAGCCCTATGGTGGTACAAGATAAGAAGACAGGAGAGATCAGGATTTGTATAGATCTCAGGAAGATTAATGGTTCCTGTTTTCATGACCCATTCCCTACACCATTTATAGACGAAGTGTTAGATAATGTAGAAGGTCAGGAAGTTTTCTCCTTCATAGATGGATTTTCAGGGTATCACCAGATCAGGATTTCTAAGGAAGATCGCCACAAGACCACATTTGAAACATAATGGGAATCCTACCAGTACACAATGATGCCTTTTGGATTGAAAAATTCACCAACCATCTTTTCTAGGGTGGTGGTCGAAGCAATCAAGGAGTTTTTACATAAATTTTTGGAAGCATATTTTGATGATTGGACTGTTTTTCGCTTATTAAAAAACCATATTGGATGTTTAAGACTAATGTTGGATAAGTGCAGGCAATGTAAGATTTCCCTAAACCTGAAGAAGTGCATCTTATTTTCACCCTTTTGAGTGTTGCTGGGGCATATTGTGTGTAAGCAGGGGTTGCTAGTAGATCTGTCCAAGATTGCCATTATTGTTGATCTACCCCCCCCTACCTTAGTCAGAAAATTGTGCACTGTGATGGGACATACTGGATACTACAGAAAGTTCATTAAGGGATATGCACATATTAAAACACATATGGATAAGTTATTAAAGAAATATTGTCGGTTTCAATGGACATAAGAATGTCAGAAAGGCTTCTACACACTAAAACAAAAAATGGTTACTACACCTATTCTAGTTTTCCCAGATTGGAGCAAGGAATTTCACGTGCATGTCGATGCTTCATATATTTCACTAGGAGAAGTGGTAGCACAACCAGGAGCATGATATATTGACCATCCGTTAGCCTTTTCTAGCAGGAAGCTATCTACAGGTAAGATAAACTACACTACCATTGAGAGAGAAGGTTTAGCCATGGTGTACGCATTGCAGAAGTTTCAACACTACTTGTTGAGAGGACATTTTAATATGTTCACTGATCACTCTACATTGAAATACCTAGTCAACAAGCCAATGTTGGGGGGAAGGATATGCATATGGTTAATCCTATTCTAGGAATATGATTTTGAAATAATAGTCAAGCCAGGGAGAATGAACAAGGGACCTGACCACTTGTCTAGGTTGGAGCATGGATAAGAACCTACTAGTTTGGAGGATACACTACTAGATTCATAGTTTCTAGCCATCATAAGGGTTTATGATCACTTCACCAATATATTCTAGTTCCTATCAACAAGAATGATACCTCCCGAATATACAATCATTCATAAAAAACAACTGGTAGTTTGCGCTATAGATTTTTCACTTATAGTTGGAGAACTATATAAGATGGGACCTGATGAGATCTTGAGGAGATGTTTTATGGAGGTAGAGAGGCCACTGATTCTGGAAGAATCACATGAAGGCATCGCAGGAGTACACTACGCAGGGAAAGAAACATCACATAAGTTTCTTAGAGCTGGCCTCTGGTGGCCTACCTTACATAAAGATTCTAAGGAATATTATAAAGCCTGCGATGTATGCCAAAGAGTTGGGAAACCTTCCAGAAGAGATGAGATGCCTTTAGCACCACAACTGACCTTACAGGCATTTGAGAAATGGTCCATTGATTTGGTGGGACCTATTAACCCACTAGGAAAGAACACAGGAGATAGATACATCATCATTGCGACAAAGTATTTGACAATATGGGCCGAAGGAAGAGCAATGAAGGACTGTAGTGCAACTACAATTGTACGATTTATATTTGATGATATCATAACCAAGCTTGGATGCCTGAAGAACTTGATGAGCAATCAAGGTACACACTTTATTAATAATACTATCGAAGCTTTGACTCAGGAATTTGAAGTCCACCATCAGAAGAGTACTCCCTACCATCCACAAGAGAATGGGATGGTGAAATCTTTCAACAAGATCTTAGAGACAATGCTGACGAAGATTTGCAATGTGAACAGGGACGACTGGGATTTGAGAGTACCAGCAGTGATATGGGCCTATAGAAATACTTGCAAGAAGATGACAATGTAGAGTTCATTTAAGTTGGTTTATGGTCTAGAAGTAGTTGTCCCTGTGGAATATTTGGTTCCTATTCTCAGAATTGCAACAATCACAGATATGGATGACACTGGCACTATTCAAGAGAGGCTTGC
This sequence comes from Picea glauca, assembly GCA_000966675.3. NCBI lineage: Eukaryota > Viridiplantae > Streptophyta > Pinopsida > Pinales > Pinaceae > Picea > Picea glauca. The sequence continues at coordinate 38,005 of JZKD02S1836014.1, forward strand.
GTAGTTGGTAGAACTAAAAGAAGAACGATTTATTGAAGGATTTCATTAGCAGGAATAGAAGGAATGAGAAAAGACTTACCATGACAAACATATCAAGAATAAATCATTTAAGCAAGGAGATATGGTATTGGTATATGACAACATGTTCATGAAGTATCCAGGCAAGTTAATAACACATTGTCTTGGGCCATTGGAGGTCACATATGTTACATAAGGAGGAGTTGCACAGTTGAAGACACTAAATGGAGAGTGGAAGGAAGGTTTAGTGAACGAGAGTCGGTTGAAATTGTACTATGACAACCAAATGCATCACAACTCTTAGTAAAATCATGAGAAGAAGTGTCTAGGTACCAGGTGTAGTTGAAACTGGGTACCAGACACAGAAAAGATAGTTTTCATAGGGAATAAAGGGACAGAGAAGAAAGCACAGGTTGCCTCGCACAGTATGAAGATGAAGAAAAACAAAAGGTTTAGACTTGAAGTGCCTCAGGATGAGTCACATGTGAGTCTTGGGGGCATGTTGGCCCTTGGTCATGGAAGGTTGTGAATATTAAGGAAAGAAGCACAAAGTGAGAACTGTGTGAAAGACAAGTTGACTAAGATTGGGTGAAAGTGGCCAAAAGAGCATAAAATGAGTAGAGTAAGATAAATAAATCCATTGGATGGGGATATTGAGGAAGACATATTAGCAAGGAAGATGGATCGTGGACAACTCAACAAGTGGAAAAATCCACCAATAGATGCTTTGGAGCACCTCATGGGAAAGAAGGAAAGACAGGTTGGAAAAGCCCTGAAAATGTGGGTCAAGTTGACCTAGGGTTTTATACACCTAGGGTTTTGGTACTAATGGTTTTGACACCTGGGTTTCAGCCTAAGGTTGTCCTAGAGTCATTGTAACGTATAAATAAAAGTCAAGAGGACATGGGATGGTTTTGATTATGTTATGATGAGTGATTGTTGTTATTGTTGAGAGAGAAGTATTGTGTGGTGAGAGAAGTATTTGTTGTAAGATCTTCAGATGGGTGTGAAGATCAACCCTGGATCTAGGAGTGCGGGGAGGGGAGAGAAGAAGAGAATGAAAGAGAGATCTGCAAGATAATAACACAGATAGAACTGTATGCTTTCATCTAATATATTATAAAGCAAAGTTTTGTGGACGTATCCATAGAGAGAGGGTGAACCACATATATCTTGGCATTATGTGTGATTGTTGTTGATTATCTCTGTCATTTGATATGTTGTTATAGTGTTTCTTTGTTAGATATGAGATATACGGTGCGAAGTAGGATTAAGTCGGTAAAGAATAACTAGATCTGTGTGTGTGAGTTTCCTTGGATCCACTTTGCATTTCCTCTATTTGTAGACACATGTGTCCTACAACCCCCTATTGCTACTTCGGGTGAGACTTCATCTGCTTTGCAGGTGTTGCTGAAAGGGCTAGTAGTTAGGGTTTGTTGGTGCGCTGTTAGAGATGAACCCTCGGTCTGCCCTTGTGCCAATAAGTTTCATGATGCCATTTTATATTTCTTCAAGGCTTTGTGACATTTTGGATTTTGAATCACAATCCTCTTCTTCATATTTTTGTAGTTTCTCCTTTTGTTTCAATTTTTTTTTCCTAATCTTCTTTATTCCTCTTAAGGAAAAAATTGGTTCTTCTTCAAGATTCACTTCCCCATCTGTTTTAATAGTTTTCTCTTCTTTTGAGTCCATTGTTTCTATCCCTTTGTCTTCATCAATATTTGTTTTGATTTCCATAAAGAGATTTTCTTATCTATCATTATAGAAATTGATTTCCTCAGATGAGTCACTAACCCCTTCTAAGTAGAGATTCTTCTTTTTCTTATAATAGTTCTTCTTTTTTTCATGCTTGTCCTGTTTTGGTTCTTTTTTTTGTTGATGATGTTTTCTCCCTTTGTTTACATTATGGTCTTCTTCATCATCACTACTTTCATCCTTTGCATATGGACACTTATCAACAAAATTTCCTACTTTTCCATAATCAAAGCATTTGAAGGGAATCTTACCTTTATATTTTCCAGATCCTTTCTTAAGTTTACCGACAAAATGGTCTTCCATTGCATCTATTTCATTTTTAGATCTATAGTTTGATTCATGCTCTCTATTCTTTGTCTTCTTTGAGTTTTTGAAGGTTTCTTCTTTCTTTGATGAATTTTCTTTCTCCGTCCTCATTTCATATGTCATGAGGATCCCATGCAATTCATCTATTGTTAATGAGTAAAGATCCTTCATTTCTTCAATGGTGGAAACTTGGGCATCAAATATTAAAGGTATTAATCTTAACACCTTTTGCACAATCATCAGTTCTTCAACCTTTTCACCAAGTCCTTTGATGGTGTTGAAAATTTCATACACACAGAGAAAATAGGCTATAACATTTTCTTCTTATTTCAATTTCAGACTCTCAAACTATATTCAATGAGTTTGAAGCTTTTCCTTCTTAATCTTGTCATCGCCTTTATAGATATTTTGAATATTACCCCAAATTTATTTTATCGATCCACAATGCATCACCTTGACAAAATTGGATTTTGATAGACCGAACAAGATGGAATTCATATCTTTTACATTATGTTCACTAGGATTATTCCCGACCACATATGTTGGTGGACTTGTTGGGGATATATAACTAGTCATGATTGATTTCCAAATATCAAACACAAGTACCATTAGATATGTTCACATCCTTATGCTCCATAATGCATAGTTTGTTTCATCAAAAAATGGATCTTTGTTTGTAAAGAAGCTTTGTTGACCGATCATGTGTGCTCCTGAGATATACCTTCCAACGGTTAGATTTTTTATGAAGGAAACCTATCTTATACCAATTTTCAAACACACACTTATACTTGGGGGGGGGGGTGAATCAATATAATACACTTTCTTTTATTTTTCAAACATTCATAAACTATAAGAAAATAATGACATATGGTATATATTTATTGCAAAACATGGAACACAATATTTACATGGAAACCCTTTTAGGATAAAACTAAAAAAATTCTATTTATAATTATTTGTAGGAACCAACCTACTATTACAAATATTTGTAGGAACCAACCTATTGGAGACACCAATACCCACTGGTACAAATCATGGTAGGCACCAATATACTCTTACAAATGTTCATAGAAACCAATCCCCGCCACTAAGAACCAAATTAACAATAGACACCCATCTATTTTTTTGAGGAGAACTAACATGCTCTTACAAATATTTGTAGACACTAATCTACTCGATACACCAATCCCCACCGTTAAGCACTAAATTAGCAAGATACACCAATATATTTATGTGAGTTGCACTAACCTTTATCGAGTTTTCTTTCTACTTCTTCCTTCACTAGGTCTACTTGTTTCGTATTCCTTCACTAGGTATACTCACTACTTATTTCTTCACTGGGTCTACTCATTACTTCTGCCTTCCCTGGTTATGACCAAATTTTGAATTTCCAAATGGTAACTTTCTCAAAGCTTGTTGTTTTGGGCCTCTCGCAAAGAATGAACTTGTAAATCAAGATACATATCCAATTTTGAAAATATGATTATGAAATTATTACCCAAGGTACTTTTGTATGTCTCCTTTTTTCTCTAAAATTTTCACAATCTGAAAGGTCCCCAAAAAACCTTTATAGTGAAAATGCCAAGCTGACTTGTTTGAAACTAATTTTAGGATCATTTAAGAACTCTAACTTCCATAGGGAATATATATGACAGTATAGTGAACTAAATTATAAAAATTTTACCACATGTACACCAATATGTATCCTTTGTCTCTAAAACATTTTAAGGTCTGAAACATCCCAGAAAATAAGTTATAGCGAAAGTTTCAAGTTGACTTGTTTGAAATTGATTTCAGGAGCATTCAAACCCTAAATTCCATAGGGAATATCTTCGAACATATA